>ML416184.1:0-14227 GCA_005239525.1 Nicotiana knightiana | reverse complement strand
ATACGTACATCCTGCTATAATGCTGACGATACCACCACAACAAAGGAGATGTGTAGAAATTCCTAACCAGCTGCAGAGTTAACCAAACATTGAATCTTTCCTCTTGACTTAGATCATCATCTCATTACGAACCAAATAATGGTAATTGTCCTTTAATATATTCCGCATAATCTTATCGCGCTGATCCCTGATCCAAAGATCTCATCTCACCCAGTATGAACTGTTCTAGACAACAAATCATCCCCGACATGACCAACAGTCTCACACAATGCCACAATACGCCAATAGGATACAACTCGAACGTGATACATAAAGAAATGACTCAGGAAAAGACTACTCAACTCACGCAACTCATTATGAACTCTCCTCAGAATTTAGAAAGTGAAACACAACNACCCCGTCCAATTACACCAACCTGTTCCAAAACATAATGTGGACCTACTCAATGCCTCAAATCACATCTAATAACATCGAAACAATGGATCGCGACTCAATTCAATCTTTATGAACATAGAAATTTAAAACTTCTACCTGCGATACTGAAACTTATCAAATCATGTCAGATTGACCCCAAATTTTTCACACAAGTCACATTCGACATTACAAACCTGCTCCAACTTCCGGAATCGCATTCCGACCTCGATATCAAAATTTTCACTTCCGGTCGGATTTCTCAAAAACCTTCAAATTTCTATCTTTAGCCAGATGACTTCAAAATAACCTACATACATCCGAATTCACTTTCGATCGCGCTCCCAACTCCAGAATAACCATACGAAGCTATTCCCAGGTTCAGAATCCCAAACGGACATAAATATCACTGAAATGCGTTTTAAGCCAAACTTAGGAAATTTCTTCAAAATTGCTAACTTCCACAATATACACCAAAATGCTCCCGGGTTATCCAAAGNTAGATATAGGGGACCGTACTCAACATCACACTGTTGCGGCGCGCAACCCGATCCAAATAACATGTCGTGGCGGCGTGCCACCCGATCCAAATAACATAACCGTAGCGGCGTTCCACCCGATCTAAATCACATAACCGTGGTGGCATGCCACCCGATCCAAATGACATAAAATTCACGTAAGAAGACACACCGAGCTAAATTACTCATTACCACAAAATACTAAATATCGGTCACAAGCACGCTAAGTGAATAATACCATCCTGGGGAGACTGATAAAGCCATATCCTACAAAACTCAAGCACAACTGAGGTGCAATATATATTACTCTGAATTTCAAGAGCTATTAACATCATCACTACGTAGAATCTCAACACATAAAGACAATATCAAGTCGTTTCCCAACTCACACGGCACAACAGAATATTACATGAGATGAAAGAAGACGAAACAACATTTGTTGTTCTAATACCTNCATACACCCAAGTCCGAAATCATCATACGAACCTGCAAGAACCTTCAAATCCTGATTCGGAGGTTATTTAGTCAGAATTCCAATCTTAGACAATTTCTCCAACTTAAGGCTTCCGAAATGAGAATTTTCTTTCCAAATTAACTCTAATCTTCCCGAAATTCAATTCCGACCACACCTACAAGTCATAATACTGAAAACGGAGCTGCTCATGACCTCAAACTGCTGAACAACGCGCTAGAGCTCAAAACGACTGGTCGGGTCGTTACAATTCTCCCCCACTTAAACAGACGTGCCAAGAACTGCTCTGGAGTTATCTAAATTCACTGTTTAACACTTCGTGCACATGCCCGTGCTTCCACAACCCAGTTGAGCACACAAGCTTGATCAAATCTGAAGATATCCTCTTTTACCCATACCATAAGCTCAGAACCCAGTTGCAACACTTGAAATTCTCTGCCAGGCATGTTTCTAATATATGAACACCGTATCAACTACCACACAAAACACCAGAACACAACTGCGTACCTTTGCCGAATCAGCACCATGANTTTCCATGGAAAGCGCTATACCGAAATGAACACGCCTGACTCATACGGAGCCCATAATCATATTGAAATCCATCCACAAACATCGAGTCTACCTTGTTCGCACCGAACTAGGCTAATAGCTTTATCTGGGTCCATATTAACCCACTTCCTCTTATAATACGCAAGAAAACCATCATAGACGAGACAAACACCCCACAATCCACAACCGAATGAACCGAACTCCTTCCAGGCATAAATTCTCAAATAAGCAATATTACACTTCTTTATACTCAGTCCAAATCTTCAATCCATTAAGTGACTACATGTCACACTCATAGGATCATCACGTGGTCATGCTCCCACGACCTTCCACACAAGGTATCAAGTCTTCACATCCACCATTGGCCACAGTAATGCTGTAAAGCAAATCAAGAACCCATAACTAGGATGCAAAGCCTCTTTCACCAAACGTCGATCTCATCCGAGCTCATGACATCCTTGTCAACACCGAACCACAACCTCGATCCTTACTTCCAGTTACATACTGCTTACCACACCTAACATGCCAATATGAGATAGCACAAGATTCCATCATAACTCTTGAACCACTAATAGGGGGGAACACTTCATCACATAGAAACCTTTTACTCACCTCAATCCAATTCGCACTCACTGCAGGAATAATGATAACCCCAATCAACTCATAGAAACTCAATTCACACTCACCTGGAGTGACTCCATTCCATAAGACCATTTCGTTTCCAGACCCATGAGTCGTTTCATGCCCTCCTCGAAAGCATATTCACATCTTTGACCAGTATACCTATTCCGATAACCCTTCCATGAACCCGAAGTCATTTTCTCCTTTTTATGAACCCCAACGCTACTCTACACACCAAAGATAACGTAGAACACTCCAACCATTTTCTCTTTCCCATAATTCTGCTGCAAAAACTCGATTCTTAACCATACTGTGGGCTTGAAATCCTTCGACACCTCCTTCTAACCTTTGAATCCATTGGAACCATTGTTGATAGTCACCCACTCTGGCTTGGTCCCGAATATAATCAACTCTACGGCTTCGCTGGCACCTGAACACCCATCTTGATAAAACACCCAACTGAATCCCTTCACTTGTAAATTACCTCTGTACTAAGCATAAATCCTGAATCTTCCCAAAGCCTAAACCCAATTCAGTAAGGCCAACCCTGCACACCTTTATCAAATCCCATGCTCAATTACTATTATACTCCTTTCCCCTTAGCTGCAATAACTTGCCAATATGCCGACAATCTGCAACCCCATGAGAAAATAATCCTACAACCCAATCGCAGGCGGTGGGACTCTCCCACTTCGCCCGAAGCTGCTCTTTGCACCACTCTAGACCCTGCTGAGATCCTTTCTCCTTTGCTGACGTGATCATACTCAACTAACCCGTCAAATTCTTCTAAATTCTCTTGTTAGCTTTCCATGAATACTCAAATTCCCTCGCATCATTCACACATTCTGTCTTCTACCGAGTAGCCACCAGAATCCTTCGCAGAGACTTGCCAACTATGCAACCACTAACCTACTCACATGAGATAATCCACCTATGGAAATCACCAACCGACACCTTCCAACAACTCTGAAATGCACACTCTCTGCAACATCAATAGCCCATCCTAATCCTGCTCTCATTCACCAACTTTACCAGTCCGTCCGCTCCTCATGGACATCTACTAAATGTGCTACAACATCTTCAAATTCACCGCCACATTGAGTCCTTCTTCATTCCTAATAACTCTTCCCTGTTGTATCCAACCTTCCGCCGAAATAACCCATATTTCAACTTAAGCTCGTGGATCCAATCACCATCCACTAAAACTCTCAAACTTTCCCTTAAGATAGGCAGCTGACTTACCACTAAAATCCTGTGCTACGCTGCCACTCTCTCACTTGTTAAACTCATTCCTTTAAACAACTACTTGACTTCTGTTCCTTACACCTGGCCTTTTAGAAAGGGAACCACCGCCTAGCACTTTTCTCATATCTTCCTTCATCGCATGCTGCCCAATTGTTGCCTTTATTATCAATACTCATCCAGTACTGACCCACCGCGCCTCACGGTCTCTGAAGCCGCTTCTTCAATACTTCTTCACAATACTCTAACCCCATGCAACCGAAGAACCATAGCACCGAAAAACTTAACATATTCCATTCGATCAGTGACGACGACATCACATCACAGGTGCATATCCCACCTCACCTGAAAACACCAAGTCTTACTACTTTATCAATCCAAAACCTGACCATTTATAGTCCAAATGCCTTTCCTCTGCCGAAACTAAAATGTTGAAATCTCGAAATCACGCCCTGAGAAGACCTCCCTTCAAGCCATTTATCACCCCCAACTTATGGGAAAGCATTCTATCATCATATCGACATCGCGCGATAAACAATCATAAACATCATCACAACCTGAGCATAACCTCAAGTTCTCAGAATCACAGCTAGTGGCTGAAACAACATATTACTCTTCCGCATAGCAACCACAATAGCCTCAATCAACTTTGCAGGGAGAAACATCCCGCACCACACCCATAGCACCATTTCAATTCCTCACATTCTTGATTCATAGCAAGAGTTTCGCGACGCGTAAGATTGAGTAGGAAGAAACATAGGCATAAGCCTCGGGGGAATCAAATCGCACGATGAGTAATAAAGAAGGGAAGTACTCCTAACAGCCCTGTAACCTCTCAAAGATAAGTACAGACGTCTCTGTACCGATACACAAGACTCTACTAGACTTGCTCATGACTCGTGAAACCTAAGGGAACCTAGAGCTCTGATACCACGTTGTCACGACCCAAAATCCATTAAGGTCGTGATGGCGCCGGACCCCACTATCAGGCAAGATAACACTTAATAAATAAATTGAATCTTAATTTTTTTTTTTAAATTCTCGAAGTCATTCCTTTTTCATTTTCTTAAATAATAGTTAGCAAACTCCCACTGCGTAAACCATAATATCTTAGCAAAATTTAAATAGTGAATAAATCCTATAATTATCCCAGAACCAGGTGTCACAAGTGCATGAGCAAATTTTCTAAGAATTTTACAAATTCTACAAAACTTGTCCGAAATACAAATTGGACAAGGAATAAAAAGGAAAGTGCAATACATAGAGGAAGACTCTGCCGACTGCGGGTCGTCTCCGAGTGATGCAGCTCGACTAAGTCTATAAGTAAGCCATATTGCTATGAAGGTACCTATGCCACAAAATGCACAGCAAGTGTAGCATGAGTGCGAAAATAATGTGTACTCAGTAAGTATCCCGCCTAACCTCAGAGAGGTATTGACGAGAGGTCGAATTAGACACTTGCTATAAGTCGGTTAATTATAAGCAAGTGAGTTTCTAAGCATGAGTATCATAGGAAATTAAATAATAATCAGGGATAAGAAACATCGGACTTATTTCACATTTTACACATCAATTCTTCTTCTTTTTAACTAGCAGTTAAAAAATTCCTTAGGCCGATAAACATGTATAAATCACAGGAAATACGCGACATTTATCATGTGCAAACAAAGTGCCGAGGGTCGAATGGTGCGGAACAACAATAATAAATTGTGCACTGCCGAGGTTCGAATGGCTCGAACCATAGATACATCTATCTACCCCGCTCACGAATCGATCATGCGACGCGGTTATACATAGTTACAAGGTTATCCTGCTCGCCAATCATACATGCGACTCAGGCACCCATAGTTACACATATTCACACCAATAAACCACATTTTCCTATCAGGAAAATTAGTTGTTCAATAAAGTGATAAAATTCTCCTTTTAATGAACATAAAATAGTATTTAAAACCTTTCTGGGGATTTATTTGCCAATTTCAACAGGGTTTCAAACATTATAGATTTATCTGAAACACAATTATCCAAGGAAGAATGAATTCTATTTCTAAATGAAAAAGTACACTTTAAACTTATTAGGTAATCAATTACTAATTTGATAGCATTAACAGTCTAATATTATTGGCAAGATCACAAATACAATACGTAAGGCATGTTAGTGGGTCTTAGACTACCATGACACAAGCATAATAGTAGCTACGCACGGACTCCCATCACCTCGTACGTACGTAGCCCCCCCAAATAGTAACATATAATTAATTAGTTCACTTATGGGGACAATTCCCCCTCACAAAGTTAGAAAGGGGACTTACCTCGCTCCGAAATTCCATAACCGGCTTCCAAGCCCTTCCGACGACTCCAATGGACGCACCACGCCCCAAAACTATCCAAATAACGACAAATCAATGAAAATATACACTAATATTTGCAACAATTCAAATTATATAAACGCCTAACGCCGCTCAATGAATTGACCAAAATGCCCTCGGGCCCACGTGCCCGGATTCCGAAAGTTCTCGAAGATAAACTCTACCCATAGCTTTACTAGTTCAAATATACAATTTACTCAAATATTCATGCTCAATTCATGGCTAGAATCCAAATTACCAAATTTCTAGGTTTTTCTTCAAAATTCCATAATTCTCACAATTCCCATACTAAAATCCGTACCTAGACCATGCATTTAACTTAAAATGAGTTGGAATAACTTACCTTGTGATCCTTGACAAAAATCCTTCCTTGAAGCTCCCCACAATCGCCCATGCCAAATGAAAATAGGAGGAGAAATGGCAAAATTCTCGTTTTTAAACGTTCTGCCCAGGCCTCATTTCCGCACCTGCGATCCAACCTTCCTCAGCTGCAGGCCGGATCTGCACTTACGCCCCATTGTCCACATCTGCGCTTTTGCAGGTGCAGAAATTGCATCGCACCTGAGCTCACAGCCAAGCCAGCAAAATCTCGCGCCTGCGGTGCCAAAGTCGCACCTGCGACCAAAGCCTCGCAGGTGCGGTCGCACCAGACACCAGCAGCTCCAGCTCCTCTTCTAACTTTAAATTTGATCCATTAACCACCCGGAATACACCCGAGGACCCCGAAACCCCGTCCAATCACACCAACTTGTTCCAAAACATAATGTGGACCTGCTCGAGGCCTCAAATCACATCAAATAACATCGAAACAATGGATCGTGACTCAATTCAATCTTTATGAACTTAGAAATTTCAAACTTCCACCTTTGATGCCAAAACCAATCAAATCACGTTTGATTGACCCCAAATTTCGCACACAAGTCACATTCAACATTACGAACCTGCTCCAACTTCCGGAATCGCATTCCGACCCTGATATCAAAATTTCCACTTCCAGTCGGATTTCTCAAAAACCTTAAAATTTCTATGTTTAGCCAAATGACTTCAAAATAACCTACGGACATCCGAATTACTTCTAATCGCGCTCCCAACTCCAGAATCAGCTATTCCCAGGCTCGAAATCCCAAACGGACATCAATATCATTGAAATGCGCATCAAGCCAAACTTAAGAAATTTCTTCAAAATTATTGACTTCCACAATATACACTGAAACGCTCCCGGGTTATCCAAAGCCCGATCCGGACATACGCCCAAGTCTGAAATCATCATACGAACCTGCAAGAACCTTCAAATCCTGATACGGAGGTCATTTACTCAGAATTCCAATCTTAGACAATTTCTCCACTTAAGGCTTCCGAAATGAGAATTTTCTTTCCAAATTATCTCTAAACTTCCCGAAATTCAAATCCGACCACACCTACAAGTCATAATACTGGAAATGAAGCTGCTCATGACCTCAAACTGCTGAACGACACGCTAGAACTCAAAATGACCGGTCGGGTCGTTACATTCGGACCTTCATAAACAGAATATGTGATGAGGGATGTACATGAGGGGCACTGTGGAAATCACGCTGGGGGAAGATTGTTGGTAAAAACACTAATAAGAGTAGGATATTATTGGCCAAAAATGGAAGAAGAGGTGGAAAGCTTTGTAGCCAAGTGCGATAAGTGTCAACGATATGGCCATAACATGCATTGCCCACTAGTACGGTTACATTCAGTTGTTTCGCCGTGGCCTTTCATGAAATGGAGCATGGATATCGTAGGTCCATTACCTCAAGCTAAAGGAAAAGTATGGTTCCTATTAGTTTAGTAGATTATTTTTCAAAATGGGTAGAAGCAGGAGCTTTTAAACAGGTGCGAAAAAGGAAGTCAGGGACTTTATTTGGAGAAACATTATCTACCAGTTCGGACTTGCAAAAGAAATCGTGTGTGATAATGGCCCACAGTTCATAGGCACGAAAATCACATAATTCTTTCAGAGTTGGCAAATTAAACGGATTACATCCACACCTTACAATCATGTAGCCAATGGGAAAGCTGAGTCAACAAACAAAGTTATTATTAATAACTTAAAGAAGAGATTAGAAGAATCAAAAGGCAAATGGCCAGAAGTGTTACCAGGGGTATTGTGGGCTTATCAAACATAAGCAAAAACAAGCACGGGCGAGACTCCATTTTCACTTGTCTATGGCATTGAAGTCTTAATCCTAGCAGAAGTAGGTGAACCAAGTACGAGGTATACACATGCTATTGAGGAGTTAAATGAAGAAGAGATGCGAACGAATTTGGATTTATTGGAAAAAAGGAAGAGAAGCGGTGCTGATAAGGATGGCAGCTCAGAAACAGATGATTGAGCGATACTACAACAGGAAAGCTAATATGAGATACTTCAAGATTGGGGAACTCTTCCTCAAAAAGGTGTTTCAATCAACAAAAGCGGCTAATGCAGGAAAGTATGTCCCAATTGGGAAGGCCCTTATAGGGTTCGATGCATCGCTGGAAAATGAGCAAATGAGTTGGAAACCATGGATGTCAAGGAGCTACCATCAAACTGGAATGTTGTTCATCTAAATAAATATTACTTTTAGATGAAGAAAGTACCCATGGGCAGGTATCACTCAACTACCTTTTATTTTGTTCTTCTGAATTTTACTAACAATTTTAGATGATAGGCAAAAGACTAGCCCGTACTAAATGATGATATTAGACCCGATATGCAGAATACTAAATTATTCCCGGTCTAGGTTGCAACCTTTCTAATGGAAAAAGGGGTTATACAATCATCATCTAAACGTACATCTCCAAGTCCCGTTTGTATTTTCCTTTTCAGGGAATGGACCAAAAGGAAGAAGTAATCTAGTGTTCGAGATTTCATACTTCAAAGCTCTTACACTAGGGGGACTATGCATATAGAAGGAAGCAAAAATCATGAATCAAAAACCTTAAAGTAACCTTGGAAAGGATTAAACTTGCGAAAAGGATACGAGATACGTTCCATGTTCCTACGAGTTTTACGTTAAGGCCAAAAATTTATCACTGGATAATAGACCCGATTTTGTATCTCAAAATCTACTGCAAAGAAAGCAATTATGAAAGTGTGTATGAATAGTTATGAAAATGATGTACGAAATTCATTTGAAAGTTCAAAGCATAAAACTTCCTCAAATTATTTCTTTTTCATGTCTACTTCATCTTTCATATATTTACACAATTATGAAGATGAGACATCATCTTCATCAGTGTCGTTAACATAAAAGGGCCCTCTTTTATGGATATTCATGTTTGTTAAGGTCACAGATTGTTAAAGCATTTATAAATGCAAGGAATAAGCTCAAATATCAAAGAGCAGAATAAACGAAAAGTAGTCGATATATATATATATATTAGTTTGTCATTCAACCCCAAAAGAAGACAAGGTAACCAAAAAACGACCTTCCCAAATAAACAACCTTCCCAAAAGTTGTTAAATCAAGTGCAAAGCAACAAAATAAAAGTTACAAAAAGCAGGAGAAAACTAAGGATCATCATCAACGAGAGAATCATTCATGGGAGAATCATCAACAGGAGAAGAAAGATTAACTTGAGAAGAAGAGGCTTGAACATCAGCCCCACCAGGAACAAGTCCATTTCCATCACCTTCGGGACCTTCGTCTTCAGGTGAGGAAAATCTTTGACGTTGATGAGTTTTCTCAATATCTTCTTTAGCCTTAGAAATCTCAGCATTAAGATCAAAACCCTCCTGGTTGGCTTCAACTAGTGTCTCGAGGCGAGTGTTTAGGAAAACCCAGCTCACATCCAATGATAGCTTATCCTCGAGAATCTCATAAACCTTCTCCCACTGGTCAATCTCGGCTCTCATATCTTCTTTTTCTACTTCAGATTCATCATAAGCTATCTTCAAAGGAGCAAGAGAACTTTTCAAGAACTGAATCTTATCAGTAGAAGCGTGGAGATCTTCCTGAACATGAGTAAGTGCTTGAACCAACTCTCCCACATAAACCTCCTTTTGATTAAGGAGTTCATTCAAACTCCTTATTCCTTCAGTTGCCTTGGAAAGTTGTTAAGCTAAGGAAGGATCAAGGATATCCTTGTCCTTTCTGACCTTACTAGATAAAGCTTTTTCAACCACTAATTCAGCAGCAATCACTCTCATCTGTTGTTCCAAATCATTCTTCTTTTCCGCTAGAACTTCTTTTTCCAATTGAACACCTTCAAATTTTTCTTTCCATTTATCAGTCTCGATGCGGTAATCTATCACTTATTGGTCTGCCTGAGAAACTCTTTTCACAAGCTTTGTTCCAATCAAGCTGATATGCAAAAAAGGATAAAGAGTTATGAGTAAAAAAAATAAGAGAAATGAAATAATTAAGCTTGTACCTTTAAGGAAGAATGAACAATATCATTCATTAAGGTCAGTGAGCTATGACTTTCTAACTTCGACTTCTCTACGGGATCTAGTAGAGGTTTCAACCACACATCAGCTTGACCAGATTTTCTTAATAAGTTCCCATATTCAGGAAACTCAACAACAACTCTTTTCATTGCCCTCCAACTACTAGAAGGTTCGGCTTCTGCATGAGAAACAGTCACATAAAGAGCAGACAGAGCAGAAGCAGCAACGAGAATAACAGCAGGAGTAGCATCAAGTAAGGACACAGGAGGGTTAATGGAAACTGAGATTGGAAGAGAGGCATGGGGCAATTCTTCAGAAACAGGCCCAAAAGTTTCATCACCTTTGAAACCATGAGCAAGCAATCAATCAACAGAACCTGGGGAGGATCAGCAACATCTTCATCAGAAATCACTAAAGGGGCACACTCTGGCTCATCCATGCGTCTAAAAGGGATTGAACTTGGTGAAGGTTCATGAGAAGGAATAGTTTCATCATCAGAAACCACACGTCTCCTGACGAGTGGCCTTCGCACCAAATAACCCTCCTCTGTTTCTTCTTCATCAGAGCCACGAGCCCCGTCGGTTTTCCTTTTTGAAGAAGAAGCACTTAAACTCCTTTCATGGGCGAGAGTCATGGAAATCCTAGTGGACGGAACATACGTGGGACTAATTCCATGAATAGGAAACACTAGCCAAAAAAAAAGGGGAAGAATAAGAAACCCTTGAACCAACAAGGAAAAGAAAAGGAAAGACAATAAATGGAAAAAGTACCGTGCGTCTTCACTTTCCAATCAAATCTTTGAGAAAAATATTTCCAAGACCTTTTCTCCATAGGCGCAGAAATTAACATCTTATCTGCCCAAGCACGGAAGTTGGTAATTTCATCAAAAACTTCCATAGTTGCTGAAAAAGTAGGCATGTGATCACATGGGGTTTTTATTTTGATACATAAAGAAAAACCTTACGTGCAAAGTTCCATTTCTCCGGGAAAGGCATGTTTTCTTCACCCACTAGAGTACTGGTGGGAGCAGCAACAATATGAGCATACCAGCCACAGTCCCAGCCGCTTTCAGGGCTAACTAGTACTCTCTTACTTTTAGCCACGAGAGAAAAAACTCCTTTACAAAACAGTTTAGGGGAGTAGAGATGAAGCAAGTGTCGAAAAGTGAAAGGCATGGAAACCAAATATGATAACTAACAAAGGCATGCAACAACCCTCCATACTATGGGTCCAATTTGGCCAAGGCACACATTGAAATATTGAAAAAATTCAATGATCACTGGGTTGATAGGTGGTTTGAACCCTAAAGTAAAAGAGTAGGTGTAAACAAAGGAAAAAACATCTTGGTATGAGGTAATTCTCTGGTTTGCACCAGGGACTAAAACCGGCTGGTTTCCAATAACATTCTCTTCGAACCAAGGGGATAAGGCCAGTAATGATCAAACCTGGATAAAGGTCAGCAGGATTAAGGGAGGCCATAAAAGATACTTGATTCCTTATGGTTTTGTGATCACTTACAAAAGAAAATTCTTGAGGAACAATCTATGAAACTATGGGTTCGCGCACTGGTTCATATAAATCTCTATTCCTAGAAGAAATCTAGGGGTTAAAGGAGTCCCAGGTTTAGAAGAGGAAGTCTTAGCAGCACTGCCTTGGGAAGAAGAACCACGATTAGATAGCGAGCCAAGACTACGGAGTCTACCACCTCTCCTACTTCTAGTATGGATAGTAGAAAGAGCAAGTTCGTCAATAATCACAACCTTACGAGGGTCTGGTGTAGAAGAAGACATGATTGTCCAACGGGATAACGAAAAAGTGGATGCGAAAATAAAAAGAAAGAGTAATATGGTGGATACTGAAGAAGGAAGACTTCAAGGGATGAAAAAAAGAATGAAGTATTTATAAGAAGACACGGCCATCATTAAAAGTAGGTCATTATGAAGCGTCATAATGGAAACTTTATTTTGTACTGACACAGCCACAGAAAAACCCTAAAAAGCGCTAAAAAATTGCAGAGCCAATTGTTAGAGCAAAGTGGATAGGGCATTAAATATACATGACATACGTCACATCGATTCTGAAGGGGACACGATGATACTCGAAAAATGGCGGCAAAGAATTCTAGCATAAAAGCTTACCACCTCACGAATATTCAATTGAAGAATATTCAGAAAGTGGGGGGACTATCTGTATTGGTGGAAAAAGGATGTCACACGTGGAATGTTAGTAAGCTGGCGAAGCATGACACGTGGTATAATGGCGTAATGACAAGTGGCACGCTCGATTAGCTAAATTAAGAATACAAGGAAGGTACGAGGGAAATACCCAGGAGATAGTATAGAACAGAGGATCAGTCCTGACCAGATGTCAAAGAAGAGGTGTGAAAATAATGAATAAGGTCAAAAAGAAGGGAAGAAATACGAACCAGAAGTAAATAAGGAAGGGGAATCGGAACCGTTGTAAGGCATTTATAGATACAAATGTGTCAGTTATGGATATCAATGATAACGGGCAATCAATAATATTAATGCTCATAATGAATTCATCTTAAATAGGAAAATGTTACGATTGTACATCCCTATATAAGGATATAGATTTTTACTTGTAAGGACAAGTTCCAAGTACTACTGAAATATAATTTGGTAATTTCTTGCTTTATCAAAGTCTTCTACCTTTCTTTTAGGTATTGACCGTCATTTCATTCCTTATTTCTTTCTGTCAGTTTACGCTATTGCTTTTGTTATTTTCCCAAATAGGTTGTTGAGGAATTGAAGTAAAACTTGGTTATCAGTAACCTGTTTTCTTCTAAATATAGGCTTTGACTAAAAATTCCATTTTTTAGTCAAACAAGACCTTAACCCTAGCTTTGTGGAGGTAGAGAGATTGTTTCCAATAGACCCTCAGGCAAGCATAGGTACAACAATAATAACAAGAAACAAGGTGGGACATAACCGAAAAATCATGTAAAAGCAACATACACAACGACATGTAATTAATAAAACAAGTATTCAACTACTACCAACCAAATGTGAGAGTACGTACTAACACTGCCGGTATAAATAATCTAGACTACCTAACCTATTATCCTAATCTTAGACCTCCACACCTTTCTATCACGAGTCATGTCCTCGGTTAGCTGTAGTTGCGCCATGTCATGCTTAATCACCTCACCCCAACTCTTCTTTGGCCTACCTCTACCTCTTCGAAGGCCCTACAATGTCAACCCATCACACCTCCTTACTGGAGAATCTGTGCTTCTCCTCCTCACATGTCCAAACCATATTCTAAGTCGTGTTACCCACATCTTGTCCTCAATAAGGGCCACACCCACCTTGTCCCAAATAACTTTATTCTGAATCCTATCTAATCTGGTGTGCCCGCACATCCATCTCAACATCCTCATCGATGCTACCTTAATCTTCTAGACGTGAGAGATCTTGACTGGACAATACTCAGCCCTATACAACATAGCTGGTTTGACCACCACTCATAAAATATACCTTTAAGTTTTGGTAGTACCTTCTTGTCACACAAAACACCGGAAGCAACTCTCCATTTCATCCATCACGCCCCAATATGATGTGTGGGGGGTGGTGTTCTCCTTAGTATTCATGTAAATGATTTTTCATAATATTCTTTTTGTAGA
>ML416183.1:0-29055 GCA_005239525.1 Nicotiana knightiana | reverse complement strand
TTTTTGGGGTCTATTTATAAGTTTAGGACAAACCCTAAACGTGTAGGAGACTTCTATTTCAACCGGAAAACACTTAAACTCGTCAAAACTTGAAATTGACCAGAACCATGAGACCATGTGTTTTGGCTCTAAGGCCTGGATAAGGCCAGGCCAGGCCTGGCTTTAGGAGGGAAACGCCCCCCTAACGCCAGGGCCAGCCTGGCTTTAGGAGGCAAACGCCTGGATAAGGCCAGGGTGTTCCCTCTTCGCCTCTCAAGCGTATTTTCGACGTATTTGCATCCATTTAGCTCGGTTTCCATCTCCAATTCACCTACACATGAAATAAACTCCATTAAGCACATAAAAAGTGTATTTTTATCATTAATACGCATAAATTGTAAGGCATATAACATGTTAAACTATGAATTCTAGTCTCGCATAAATACCCCACACTTAAACATTTGCTCNAAGTGAACTGTAATGCAATCTAGCTAGCGTAACTTGAGAGAGTGCGTCTAGTAAATTATCATAATTACTTGAGAGAGATTTATGGTAGATAGAGTGTTCATGATTGATAGAGACAATTAGTCAAACTATAAGAAGTATCTGAGAAGGAAGTTCACCAACGGGGGAAACCATACCCTTAGACCTTTATCATAATTGCTTACAACACATTGTTAGTAATTGCTAGTTATTATTATTGTCAGTATAATTAGTAAAACATCACCAATTTATACTAAAAAGTCTTGAGAGAATTGATTGAGTAAAAGTTGTGTATTCTAAAGCCTTGATTGATACGTAAATTCCCTGTGGGATCGACTCTGGGCATAATACTCCGGATTATATTTGCAACGCCCGCTTAGTCTTTTATAAGACATAGTTGAGCGTGATCATTACTCTAGATTAATTTTAGTTAAATATTCATATGTTAGGATTCACTTGAATAGATTAATTGTTTAGTTTAATATAGTTGATAGTTAATCACAAGTCCTGGTGGGTACGATATCTGGACTTACAATCATATATTACTTGTACGACCACGTATACTTGCGTGTGCATTTGGGAGCAACAGATTTCACTCTTGAGTCTTGAGTAATTTATATGTTATTATTATTATTATTATTATTATTATTATTATTATTATTATTATTATTATTATTATTATTATTATTATTATTATTATTGAATTGCTAGACAAAACCCCGGATCTTTGATCATAATCTACTTTCGAATTAATAGACTGATTTAGCCCTTTGGCCCAGACCATGTAACATATGACAAGAAAATATATATCCAATAACTGGGGTATAACGACCTTGTCGGTCGTTTTGTAAGTTTTAGCCTTGTTCCTTCGTTTACTACTCATTTTGTACTTTATTACTGCTATATGACTTACCGGGTAAGTTGGTTCGGATCTAGTGATGTTTCGGAATGAATTGAGACACTTAGTCTCAAGGATGAAAACTTAAGTTGAAACGGCTGACCGGATGTGAACTTATGTGTAGACTACTCCGGAATAAAAGTTTTG
This sequence comes from Nicotiana knightiana, assembly GCA_005239525.1. Lineage (NCBI taxonomy): Eukaryota > Viridiplantae > Streptophyta > Magnoliopsida > Solanales > Solanaceae > Nicotiana > Nicotiana knightiana. Next base: position 27,548 of record ML416183.1, on the reverse strand, counting down.
ATGGTTTCGTTATCTCCGTTGGGTGATTTTGGACTTAGGAGCGTGTCCGGATTATGATTTGGAGGTCTATAGTTGAATTGGGCTTGAAATGACGAAAGTTCAAAATTTGAAAGTTTGACCGAGAGTGGAATTTGTGGCTATCGGGCTCGGATTGGAGTTGTGGGAGTTAGGTAGGTCTGTGGTGTCATTTGTGACTTGTGTGCAAAATTTGGTGCCAATCAGACGTGATTTGATAGGTTTCGGCATCGTTTGTAGAAGTTGGAATTCCCTTAGTTTCAATAGGCTTGAATTGGGGTGTGATTCGCATTTTGACATTGTTTCATGTGATTGGAGGGCTCGACTAAGTTAGTATCATGTTTGTGACTTGTTGGTATGTTTGGTTGAGGTCTCGGGTTCCTCGGGTGAGTTTCGGATGGCTAACGGATCAAAGTTGGAGTCTGAAAAGTCGTTGTAGCTGAATCCTTCTATTGCAATCACACCTGCAAATATTTGGTCGTAGGTGCGAGCTTGGAAAAGCAGAAGCGGAGTTTAGATTGGGGAGCTATAAGGCGCAGATGCGGAAAATTGCTGCAGGTGCGAACTCGCACCTGTGTGTGGTGGATCGCAGAAGCGCAGAGGGATTTGGAGTCACTAGTCCGCAGAAGCGGACAGTTTAGCGCAAATGGGCACCCGCAGAAGCGGGATTTGTGACCTTAGAAGTGGTTGGTCGGCCCTTTAGTGGCCTCCGCAGATGAAAAATTTTGACCGCAGATGCGAGAATGCCTGGGCAGAATATTAAATCAAGGGTTCCTTGGGTTTTCTTCATTTTTGAACATTTCAACTTCGTCTAAGGCGATTTTTGAGAGGATTTTTGAGGGGTTTCTTGAGGTAAGTCACTTGTGCTTATTTTTGTTCGATAATCTTGTTTCCAAATTGATTTTACCACCTAGATTGTGTGGTTTTAAGGTATAATTCAGGGGTTTGAGGCTAGGGATTTAGAGAATTGAATTTGGGGATTCAGGAGACGATTTTTGGCTAGATTTCGGGACATTCGGAGGTCAATTCGCGAGGCAAGGGCTTGCCAGCAGAGTGATTCGAGGTTCTTGAGGTAAGTATCGTATTTAACTCGGTTGAGGCATTTATTTCCTGATTTTTTGTGATAGCCACATGCTTTTAGGCACGCACATGTGTGGGGATGATCCCTTGTGCGACCATCGAGGCTGCGTATTCATGTTTGGGTTGTGCTCGGGCTCCTATAACATCATAAATGATTGTTAAACTTCTAGCTTCGATATGTAACATGTGGTAGGAGGTTATGTGATCTAATCAAGTCATGATGAATTTACTTATAGGTTAAATCCTTGAACGAACCTAGTACCTTTCATTAATGAAATTTTCGGATTGAGTTACGATAGCACACTTTGCACATGCCTACACTTTAGCACATTATTTATACCAATCCAGGGATAGGAGAATCTTATTTCATTCATGATATTCTTGTACACTTTCTTCATTGCTTCTGTATGATAATTTTGACTGGGGCTTGAGGCTATGTTAGGCGGATTATGTTATTGGCACTTGAGTTGTCCGTGCGGATCCACTTATTGATATTATTAGCACATGAGTTGTCCGTGGAGATCCACATATTGTCATTATTGCACATGAGTTGTCCGTGTCGCACTCGAGTTGTCTGTGCAGATTTTATTGTTAGCATGTGAGTTGTCTGTGCAGCACGTGAGTTGTCCATGCAGTATGCGAAACTTTTAGTTTCTTGATCATTTATCTAATTCACTTGTTTTCTTTCCCATACATGACATAATACTGTCGAGCAGGGAATGTGAGGACCAGTGCACATGCACACACGACTATTTGTATCATGAAGCCTTATGGGCTAGCTTTAAATCTCATAATATGTTAATCAAAAAGGATATAATTGTGCTGATTTAACTAATGACTTCAACAAATTAAGCTCCTCTTACCTTGCCCTGTTTATTTGCGATACTTATTAGGTTGCTTGTACTCACACTACACCCTGCATCTCGTGTGCAGATTCAGGCATTTCCGGGCACGGCGGTTGTTGATCATGAGTCTACCTGTTCGGAGATCATCGAGGTAGCTGCTTGGCGTCCGCAGACCTTGATCCTCCCTTTCTCTATCTTCCAGTTTTATGTATTTTTGTCTTACTTTCCAGACAGTGTACCAGACTATGTTGTTATATATATATATATATATATATATATGCATGCTCATGTACTCCATGACACCTAGATCTTTTTAGAGGATTCTTGTATTGATTTGAGGTTCATATCCAGTATTTATGAAATTCTTAATTATTTAAACTTACCCCTGCATATTTGAGTTTTAAAAGTGTTAGCATGTGTGAGATGTTGGATTGCCTAGTACTATGATAGGCGCCATCACGTCAGGTCAAATTTTGGGTCATGACAAGTTGGTATCAGTGCCTAGGTTACATAGGTCTCACGAGTCATGAGCAGGTTTAGTAGAGTCTTGTGGATCTGTACGGAGACGCCTATGCTTATCTTCGAGAGGCTGTCGAACCCTTAGGAAACTTCACATTCTTGTACTTTGTCATCGAATTTGTTGATTCCGGACACTAAATTTATGTTGCTCTATTCTCTCACAGATGGTGATACCACGTGATACCGGACATGATGGCTAGCCACCAGTACCACCATCTAGGGCCATGAGAGGCCGAGGTTGCGGTAGGGGCCACGGTAGGGGCAGAGGTGCAGCTCGTACAACAATTAGAGCAACACATGCAGATCCACCAGTTGTTTCAGCTTAGGAGAAGGTTCCAGATGTGGATGAGTCAGAAGGGCCAGCTCAGGCACCAGCTGTTTCCATTGTGATTCTAGGCCTTCAAGAGGCTTTGGCCTAGATATTGACTTTTTGCACTGGCCTTGCTCAGGCCGCACCAGCCACTTCTCAGGTCGGGGGAGGTACTCATACCCCCATCGCCCATACTCCAGAGCAAGTGATGCAGGGACTTCAGACACCAGGGTACTACCAGCCCAGCCTGTTATAGTTGCTCAGGCCCAGGTGGGTCCTGTTATGACTGATGATGAGCAGAGGAGACTTGAGAGGTTTGGGAGACTTCATCCTTCATCATTCAATGAGACTGAGTTTTAGGATTCCCGGGACTTTTTGGACATATGCCAGCGGATTTTTCGCACGGCGGGTATTCTAGAGACCAGTGGGGTCTCATTCACTACTTTTCAATTTACTGGGGCTGCCTTCAAATGGTGGGAGGCCTATGAGAGGCGCAGCTCAGTCAGTGCAGCACCACTTACATGGCATGAGTTCTCCGTTCTCTTCTTGGAGAAGTTCATTCCACAATCTCGCAGGGAGGAGCTATGCAGAAAGTTTGAGTAGCTTCGTCAGGATGGCATGTTTGTGGCCCAGTACGAGATGAAGTTTTTGTAATTGGCTCGTCACGTAGTTTGGTTGGTTCCCACTGATAGGGAGAGGATTAGGAGGTTTATTGATGGCCTCACATATCAGCTGCGGTTGCTTATGATTTGGGAGAGAGTATCCGGCACAACCTTTGACAAGGTGGTTGATATTGCTCAATAGATAAAGATGGTCTGTAGTCAGGAGCGTGAGGAAAGGGAGGCCAAGAGGCCTCGAGGTTCAGGTGGTGCTAGTGGTGTCCATTCTGCGACAGTCTTACCACAGCAGGAGGTCGTCATTATAGGACCGCTCAGATGACTCGCCCAGCTCATTGTGGTGCATCAGTTAGCCACGGTTTTTACAACGCTCACTCAAGCCAGCCTTCGTTCGGCGCACTACCAGCACAAAGTTCTCACCATGCCTTGTGTGCTCAGGTTTCTACAGGCAGTTCCTTGGATTATTAGGAGTAGCAGTTTCGTTAGAGGATGGGTTGTTTCGAGTGTTGGAACATGGGTCATATCAAGAGAGATTGCCCTATATTGTTGAGTGGGGCCTCCGTAGTAGCGTTCTCGGCCTCTAGTACTAGCACCAGCAGTTCTATCGCCCACCCATCCAACTTGGGGTAAGGCCCATGCAGCTAGAGGTCACCCAAGAGGGGGAGGTCGATCAGGTGGCGGTCAGACCCGATTCTATGCTATTCCTACCAGGCCAGATACCGTTGATTCAGATGTAGTGATCACAGGTATTGTCTCAGTATGCCACATGGATGCTTCTGTACTATTCGACCTTGGTTCCACTTATTCGTAAGTATCATCCTATTTTACTCATTATTTGGATATGCCTAGTGAGTCCTTAGTTTCACTTGTTCATGTATCTATGCAGGTAGGCGATACTATTATTGTGGACCGTGTATATAGATCGTGCGTAGCGACTATTAGGGGATTGGGGACTAGAGTGGATCTCTTATTGTTTAGTGTGGTTGATTTTGATGTGATTTTGGGTATGGATTGGTTGTCTTTGTGTCATACTATGTTGGATTGTCACGCTAAGACCGTGACGTTGGCGATGCCGGGCTTGCAAAGGATTAAGTGGAGAGGTTCTCTAGACTATGTTCCCAACAGAGTGATTTCATATTTGAAGGCCTAGCAGATGGTTGGGAAGGGCTTTTATTCTTATTTGGCCTTTGTGAGGGATGTCGATGGTGATATTCCTACTATTGCTTCTGTTCCGGTGGTGCGAGATTTTCCGGATGTGTTTCATGAAGACCTGTCGAGCATGCTGCCCGATAGGGATATTGACTTTGGTATTGACTTGGTGTCAGGAACTCAGCCCATTTCTATTCCTCTGTATCGTATGGAACCAGCGGAGTTGAAGGAATTGAAAGAACAGCTTCATGAACTTCTTGATAATAGGCTCATTAGGCCTAGTGTGTAGCCTTGGGGTGCACTAGTTCTGTTTATGAAGAATAAGGATGGTACTATGCGGGTGAGCATCGACTATAGGTAGTTGAACAAAGTTACAATCAAGAACAAGTATCCTTTGCCACGCATTGATGATTGACCAGCTTCAGGGAGCGAGGGTGTTCTCTAAGATTGATTTGAGGTCTGGGTATCACCAGTTGAATATTCGTGACTCGTATATTCTAAAGAGATCATTCAGGACCCGCTATGGTCATTATGAGTTCCTTGTGATGTCTTTTGGACTGACCAACGCCTCAGCAGCATTCATGTATCTGAACACTGTATTTCAGACTTGTCTCGACTCCTTTGTCATAGTGTTCATTGATGATATCCTGGTGTACTCTTGTAGCCAGGTTTCTATTATTGAGATTTGTGTTGCAATTGTTGAGGAAGGAAAAGCCTTATGCCAAGTTCTCCAAGTGTGAGTTTCATCTTAGTCCGTGGCATTCTTGGGGAACGTGGTGTCCAGTGAGAGGACTTAGGTGGATGTGAAGAATATTGAGACGATTCAGAGTTGTCCCAGACCGTCCTCAGCTATGAAGATTTGGAGCTTTCTCGGCTTGGCTGGTTATTATCATCGCTTTGTGGAGGGTTTCTCGTCTATTGCATCCTCCTTGACCAAATTGACCCAAAAGGGTGCTACTTTCAGGTTGTCGGATGAGTGTGAGGAGATCTTTCAGAAGCTCAAGACTGCCTTGCCCACAGCTCCAATTCTAGTTTTGCCTTCAGCTTCAGGCTCTTATACAATGTATTGTGATGCTTCTCGGATTGGTATTGGGTGTGTCTTGATGCATGAGGGTAGAGTGATTGTTTATGCTTTACGTCAGTTAAATCCCCATGAGAAGAACTACCTTGTTCATGACTTGGAGTTGGCTGCCATCGTTCATGCATTAAATATTTGGAGGGAATATCTCTATGGTATGTCTTGTGAGGTATTTACAGATCATCAGAGTCTTTAGCACTTGTTCAAATAGAAAGATCTAAACTTGAGGCAGCGGAGATGGTTGGAGCTACTAAAGAATTATGAAATCACCATTTTGTATCATTCCGGGAAGGCTAATGTGGTGGCCGATGCCTTGAGTAGAAAGGTGGTGATGATGGGTAGTCTTGCATTCATTCCTGTTGGTGAGAGACCTCTTGCAGTTGATGTTTAGGCCTTGGATAACCAGTTCGTGATATTAGATGTTTCGGAGCCCAATCGAGTTCTAGCTTGTGTGGTTTCTCGGTCTTAATTATATGATCGTATCAAGGAGATGTTTCGGAGCCCAATAGGGTTCTAGCTTGTGTGGTTTCTCGGTCTTAATTATATGATCGTATAAAGGAGCACCAATATGATAATCCTCATGTGCTTGTCCTTAAGGAAACGGTGATGCCAGAGACGTTACTATTGGGAATGATGGGGTGTTGAGGATGCCGGGTCGGATTTGTGTGCCTTATGTAGATGGGCTACATGATTTGATTCTTAAGGAGGCCTACAGTTCGCGGTATTCCATTCATCCAGGTGCCACGAAGATGTATCAGGACTTGAGACAACATTATGGTGGAGGAGAATGAAGAAAGATATAGTGGGATTTGTAGCTCGGTGCCTTAACTGTCAGTAGGTGAAGTATGAGCATCAGAGACCGGGTGGATTGCTCAGAGGCTAGAGTCAAGAGTCGAAATGGGAACGGATCACCATGGATTTTGTAGTTGGGCTCCCACAAAGTACGAGGAAGTTCGATGTTATTTGGGTGATTTTGGATCGGCTGACCAAGTTTGTGCACTTCATTCCAGTTGCGAATACTTATTCCTCGGAGAGGTTGGCGGAGATTTACATCTGCGAGATTGTTTGCCTTCACAGTGTGCTAGTTTCCATCATTTCAGATTGGGGCACGTAGTTTACATCACAGTTTTGGAGATCCATGCAGCGAGAGCTGGGCACCCAAGTTGAGTTGAGTATAGCATTTCACCCTCAAACAGACGGACAGTCCGAGCGCACTATTTAGATATTGGAGGACATGCTACGCGTTTGTGTCATTGATTTCGAAGGTTCTTGGGATCAATTTCTTCCGCTCGCGGAGTACGCCTATAACAATAGCTATTAGTCGAGCATTCAGATGGCTCTGTATGAGGCTTTGCATGGGAGACGGTGTCGATCTCCGGTGGGTTGGTTTGAGCCTCAGGAGGCTAGGCTATTGGGTACTGACTTGGTTCAAGATGCTTTGGACAAGGTTAAATTGATTTAGGATCGGCTTCGCACGGGGCACTATAGACAGAAGAGTTACGTCGTTAGGAAGGTTCGTGATATTGATTTCATGGTTGGGGAGAAGGTACTGCTCAAGGTTTCACCCATGAAGGGTGTTCTGAGGTTCGGGAAGAAGGGCAAGTTGAGCCCTCGGTATATTGGGTCGTTTGAGGTACTTCAGAGGATTGGAGAGGTGCCTTACAAGCTTGCCTTGCCACCTAGTTTGTCGAGTGTGCATCCAGTTTTTCATGTTTCTATGCTCTGGAAGTATGTTGGCGATCTGTCTCATGTTTTGGATTTCGGCACAGTTCAAAGAGATGGTGATTTGACTTATGATGTGGAGTCGGTGGCCATTTTGGATCGGCAAGTAGGTCAAAGAACATAGCTTCAGTGAAGGTGCAGTGGAGAGGTCAGCCAATCGAGGAGCCACTTGGGAGACCGAGCGGGATATGCGGAGCAGTTATCCACGCCTATTTGAGACTCCTGGTATATTTCTAGACGCGTTCGAGGATGAACGTTTGTTTAAGCGGGGGAGGATGTAACGACTCGGCCAGTAATTTTGTGAGTTCTAGCCTCATTCCCCCATTTGCTTCTCATTTTGTACTTTATAACTGCTATGTGACTTACCGGGGTAGTTGGTTCGGTTCAGTGAGGTTTCGGTATGAATTGAGACATTTAGTCTCAAGGATGAAAACTTAAGATGATAAGGTTGACAAGATGTGACTTATGTATAGACGACTCTGAAATGGATTTTTGATGGTTTCTTAGCTCTGTTGGGTAATTTTGGACTTAGGAGCGTGTCCGGATTGTGATTTATAGTTGAATTAGGCTTGAAATGGAAGTTTGAAAGTTTGAATAAGAGTGGATTTTGTGGCTACCAAGCTCGGATTGGAGTTCCAGGAGTGAGAGTAGGTTTGTGGTGTCATTGTGACTTGTGTGCAGAATTTGGGGCCAATCGGACGTGATTTGATAGGTTTCGGCGTTGTTTGTAGAAGTTGGAATTCCCTTAGTTTCAATAGGCTTGAATTGGGGTGTGATTCGCATTTTTTATGTTGTTTGATGTGATTTGAGGGCTCGACTAAGTTTCTATCATGTTTTGGGACTTGTTAGTATGTTAGTTTGAGGTCCCAGGGCCCTCGGGTGAGTTTCAGATGGTTAACGTATCAAAATTGGAGTTTGAAAAGTTGTTGTAGCTGAAGCCTTCTGGTGCAATCGCACATGCGGAACTTTGGTCGCTGGTGCGAGCTTGGAAATGCAGAAGAAGAGTTTAGTTTGGCGAGTTATAAAGTGCAGATACAGACAAAATTCTGCAGGTGCGGACTCGCACCTACGCGTGGCGGATCGCAAAAGCGAAGAGAGATTTGGAGTCCCTGGTCCGCAGAAGCAGATAGTTTAGCGCAGAAGCGGGATTTGTGGCCGCAAAAGTAGTTGGTCGACCCTTTAGTGGCCTCCGCAGATGCAAAATTTTGACCGTAAAAGTGGTACAAAAATGCAGAAGCGGATTTTTGGGCCGCAGATGTGAAAAGGCCTGGGCAGAATATTAAATCGAGGATTTCGTGGGCTTTCTTCATTTTTGAACATTCCAACTCGGTCTAAGGCAATTTTTGAGAGGATTTTCAAGGGGTTTCTTGAGGTAAGTCACTTGTGCTCTTTTTTGTATGATTATATTGTTTCTCCATTGATTTTCCAACCCAGATTGTGTGTTTTTAAGGTGTAATTTGGGGGTTTGAGGCGATGGATTTGGAGAGTTGAATTTGGAAATTTGGGTAACGGTTTGGTGTCGGATTTTGGCAAATTTGGTATGGTTGGACTTCTGGTTGAATGGGCTTTCGGGTTTTGTGACTTTTATCGGATTTCGAGAAGTGGGTTCGGGGGCCGGCTTTTGAGCCTATTTTTTACTTTTGATTAATAATTAATGTTTTCTTATGGAATTGATTCTTTTAGCTGATGTTGATTGTATCAAATTGTTTATTGATAGATTTGAGACGTTCGGAGAACGATTCGCGAGGCAAAGGCTTGCTAGCAGAGTGATTCGAGTATCTTGAGGTAAGTATCGTATTTAAACTCGGTTGAGGCATTTATTTCCTGAATTGTTGTGATAGCCACGTGCTTTTAGGCGTGCACATGTGGTGGGGATGTTCCCGTGTGCGGGCATTTGGGTTGTGTATTCATGTTTGGGTTGTGCTCGGGCTCCTATAAGCCCAAAAGTGACTGTTAAGCTTCTAGCTTCGATATCTAACATGTGGTAGCAGGTTATGTGATCGAATTGAGCCGTGATGAATTGACTTAGAGGTTAAATCCCTAAACGAACCTGATAATTGCCTTTCATTAATGAAATTTTTGGATTGAGTTACGATAGCACATTTGCACATGCCTACACTTTAGCACATTATTTATACCAGTCCAAGGATAGGAGAATTAGAAGAATCTTATTTCATTCATGATATTCTTGTACACTTGCTTCATTGCTTCTGTATGATATTTGGACTGGGGCTTGAGGCTATGCCGGGCGGATTATGTTATTGGCACTGAGTCATCCGTGCAGCACGTGAGTTGTCCGTTCGGATCCACATATTGATATTATTAGCACGTGAGTTGTCCATGAAACACGTGAGTTGTCTGTGAAAATCCACATATTGTCATTATTGACACGTGAGTTGTCCGTGTCGCACGTGAATTGTCCCTGTAGATTTTATTGTTAGCACGTGAGTTGTACGTGCAGCACGTGAGTTGTCTGTGCAGTGCGTGAAACTTGTAGTTTCTTGATCATTTATCTGATTTACTTGTTTTCTTTCCCATACATACCATAATACTATTGATCAGGGAATGTGAGGACCAGTGCACATGCACACATAGGTATTCGTATCACGAAGCCTTAAAGGCTAGTTTTAAATCTCGTAATATGTTAATCAAAAAGGATATAAGTGTACTGATTTAACTAGTGACTTCAACAAATTCATCTCATCTTACCTTGACCTGTTTATTTGCGATACTTATTGAGTTGTTTGTATTCACAGTACACCCTGCACATCGTGTGCATCAGGCATTCTCGGTCGCGGCGGTTGTTGATCGTGGAGTCTACTTGTTCGGAGATCATCGAGGTAGCTGCTTAGCGTCACCTTGATCCTTTTTTTTCTCTAGCTTCTAGTTTTGTGTATTTCTGTCTTACTTTCCAGACAGTGTGCCAGACTATGTTGTTATGTACATGAATGCTCATGTACTCCGTGACACCTAGATCTTTTGGGAAGATTCTTGTATTTATTTGAGGTTCATATCCAGTATTTATGAAATTCTTAATTATTTAAAATTACTTCCGCATATTTGAGTTTTAAAAGTGTTAGTATGTGTGAGATGTCGTCTTGCCTGGTACTATGATAGGCACCATCATGACATGTCGAGTTTTGGATCGTGATACGGGGAAAGTACACAGATAGTCATTTTCAGGGATGCTATTTAGAGATTAGTCAATACTATTGTGTCCTGAAATTTTAAGCTAAAAATCTTAACTTCAGGACAATTCATAATACTTTTGTCCCAAAAAATTGAATTGAAAAAACTGAAATTCGGCACGTAGTGGCTAATTTCTAAATAGCAGCCCTTTAGAGTGGCTACCCAATGTTATTTCCACCCAATAACTCTCACCAAGTTTTTAACTCATTGAGTTTAAATCGTGGGTCCGCCTACATCTTTTGTCCATGACTGTTGCTCATAATCGAATGCTTAGGAAAACAAAAGATTGAATGAGGTCATAAAAGCTGAATTATAATAAATATATTTGGTGCCTATATATCCTGGTAGAAGGGGAGCCTTGTCGTAACTGGTAAAGTTGCTGCCATGTGACTAGGAGGTCACGAGTTGAATCCGTGGAAATAGCCTCTTGGAGAAATGCAGGGTAAGGTTGCATACAATAGACCCTTATGGTCCAGCCCTTCCTTGGACCACGCGCATAACAGGTGCTTAATACATCGGGCTGTCCTTTTTTATACTATATCCTGGTAAATATTTTTTAATATATGTTGAGTTCAAATTCACTATACGAAGAAGGAAGGGACTCGTTTAGCTAACTGATAATCAATTTCAGGGCTTGTAACTGAATAGAGTTGAAGCTGATGAGCTAAATGTTAGATTAATGGATAGTAACAACTAACAAGGATGAGGCATTAAGATGCATTAGTATGGTCAAGGAGGCGATTTCATCAGGTTATAAGCAGAGAGCGCTTAAATTTATTTCAATTGCTCATCGCCTTAATAACAATCTAACAGTTAATGATCTTTTGGTTGCTTGTGAAAATATTGATTCGTTGATTCCTGGTCCCTCTTGTGAGGTTAGAAAAGATGTTTACAAGGTGAAAATGAGGCAGGGGAGAAGAATTATAGAGAGGAATATGTAGAGTTATTTAGAAAAACTAAGAGTAATAAGAACTATGTTAAGTATTGAAGTTCTAATGATTAAAAAAGTATGACTAAATGTTCAAAGAAGCAGGTCCTCAACGTAGTTGCTTAACTGTTCTGAAGAACGAGCTCCTCGGGAGAAAGAATCATCTCCTCATGATTAATACTGGTACACCTGTACAAGACAGTAATGTTATCTCAAAGTTACCTAGGTCTGAGTTTGGTGGAAGAAGACTGCTATAAGTGATAAGGGTTGTTGCTCAAGAAGATACGGACAATTCAGTTAGAGACAAAAGTTCAAAAGCTTGTGGAATCCTTGGAACAGTAGGAGTACTATCAAAGAGAAAGCTGGCTATGAATAGGAATCCCAGAAGATCTCAAGTTGTGTTTTAAATAGGATCGACTTTGGACTTCTGAACTATCCTTTTACACATCAACTAAAGAGTCATAAGTCATTTATTTGTGTTGAGTACTTGCCTTGTATTCTTCCTGAGTCAATCTAGTGAATGTATTTTAGGAAATTGATTTGTAATCAAGTGTCATAAAAAATTAGTGAGTTGGAGTGAGTATTTTACTTTACAAGTTAGAGTAACTTGTGAATCAAATAAGAGTAGTAGGAGTATTGGAGAGTATTTAATTACAGTCTTGTAATTGATATATTTTGGCTCATTTTTCTAGTGGAGTTGGACTTGAAAATCCTATGTGGTAGGTTGTGGTTTTTGCACTTTTGAGCTGGGTGATTTTCCATTAAAATCGTTGTGTTCATTGTATTGATTGTATACTTTATGCTTAAGGAACACGGTCACGAACCAAGTTCTTTAGTAATTCATACGGGCTTCAAACTAATAATTGGTATCAGAGAAAGTTCTCTCAATTACACGGCTAACACCTAGAGAGATCTTGGAAGCAAGATGAGCTCTCCACCCGGAATTAATGAAGGACAATCAACTACTAGGTCACCCATGTTCAATGGAAAAAATTATAGTTTGTGGAAAGCAAGAATGGAAGAGTTCTTGACAGCTGAAGACTATGAACTATGGACCATAATGAAACAAGGTCCTTTGATTCCTACTAAACAAAATGCACAAAATGAAACAGTTCCTAAGGACCCCTCCAAATTTGTGGCAGCAGATTTCAGAATGATGGAGAAGAATGCAAAGGCTAAGAAAATCCTTATATGTGAACTTGTCCCTAATGAGTACAATAGAATTTCTTTGTGCTCTATTACGAAACAGATATGGGATGCACTCCAAACTTCTCATGAAGGAACAAACCAGGTAAAGAGATCAAGGATTGATCTACTCATGAGAAACTGTGAGTTTTTCTCCATGAAGGAGTCTGAGCCCATCCCGGATATGATGACTAGGTTCTCTATAATAACCAATGAACTGAAATCACTTGAAAATGTGTTAACCTCAAAAGAGTTGGTTAGCAAAGTTCTAAGAATCCTTCCAGTTTCATGGGAATCAAAAGGCACTACAATCCAGGAAGTCAAGGAATTGGACAAAATCTCACTTGATGAGTTGGTTGGAAACTTAAAAACCCATGAAATGAGAAAGATAGAACTGAGCAAGGAAGAACCAAATAAGGATAAGGCCTTCGTTCATAAAGCGTCTGAGGATGATGAATCTCACTATGATGATCCTGATCTAGTAATGTTTGCCAAGTTCAAGAGGTTCATGAAGAATTCCAAACTGCATCCAAGAGAGAGACCAGTAGTAAGCCTAAGTAGATCGACAAAGCTAACTATGATGGGTGCTACAAGTGTGACAAGCTAGATAACATGGTCAAGGATTGCGTGCGGGAAATTGAGCAGAGGAAAGAATGAGCTGAAAAAGAGAAACGGGAGAAAATGAGAGAAAAAGGTTCCAACAAAGGAAAAATCCTAGGCAAAGGATTTACTGAAGCAATGAAGCAGGCATTCTTGGCAGCATATGTGGACAATGGAAGTGATCAAGAGGAAGAAAAGGATGATGAGTCTATAAGTCTCTATGCTGTGATTGATTAATACCAAGTTGTGAATATAGAACCCCCAATACAGCTTGGAATGCACATTGGAAGACCTCCTTTGTTTGATGAACACCACTATAATGAATGGAAACTGCATATGGAAATATTTCTTCAGGCTACAGATTTTGACCTATGGGTAATTGTCAGTCATGTACCAATTCTCCCAACCAAATTGGATAGTGAAGGTAACAAGTGCAACAAAAGAGAAGAGGAATACGATAAAAAAGATCAACAGCTAGTTCAGAAAAATGCTAAAGCAAATGACCTGCTCTACAAAAGCTTGTCTAGAAACACTCTCCTCGGAGTGTCCTCTTGTGATGACCCAAAAGGGGCATCCCGTATATTCTATCTAATTCTGTGTTTTGAGGTCGTGAAAACCTCCTTCTATCTCACCTCGTTTTGTATGCAGCCCGGGCGTGTAGCCAGGAAGCCTTTATGTGAAAAATTGATAAAAAATAAAAAAAATTGTATTGGAAATTTAAATAAAGTTGACTTCAGTCAACGTTTTTGGTAAACGGACACGGGCCCGTGATTTGACGGTCTCGGAGGGTCCGTAGAAAAATATAGGAGTTCGGCGCATGCCCGGAATCGAATTCCGAGGTCCCAAGCCCGAGAAATGAATTTTTAAAGAAAATTGTTTTCTGAAAAATGTAAAGGTTTTTGAAAATGAAATTAGAGGCGAAACCTGTGATATCGGGTCCGTATTATGATTCTGAAGCCCGGTACAGGTTTGATATGATTTATATGTGTTATCTGTGAAATTTGGTAAGAAACAAACGTAGTTTGACGTGATTCATACCTTAAATGCAAAACTTAATGTTTATAGAAGGTTGAAGAATTTTCATGGATTTTTAGTTTAATTCATCGTGTTAGTGTTGTTTTATGTGGTTTGAAACCTCGAGCGAGTCTGTGTTGGGTTATATGACTTGTGTGCGTGGTTGGACGGGGACCCGGGGGCCTTGGGTACGTTTAGGATGCTCATCGGGCATTTTTAGAACTTGGGAGACAGTTGAACCATTGTTGGTTCTGGTGTCTCGCACCTGCGATGGATTTTTCGCAGGTGCAGACACGCAGGTACGGCGAGGAGTTCGCAGGTGCGACGAGGAGTTCGCAGGTGCGGATTAGACCAAACACCCAATTCTCGCAGGTGTAGTTATTTTTCCACAGGTGCCGCCATTTGACCGTAGGTGCGACCCCAGACTTTTTAGTGGGTTTTTGCACCTGCAATGATAGTTCTGCAGGTGCGGGACTGCACCGCAGGTGCGAAATTGCTGGACAGAAAAGGGGCAGAACCAAGGGTTATGTTATTTTCACCATTTTCAAATTGGGGAGATCGGGAGAGGCAATTTTCAGAGGATTTTGCACCTGGGTAATTTGGGTAAGTTATTTCTATCCATTATAGACCAATTTCCATATTTCCAACCTTTAATTTCAAAAAAATTGGGTAGAAAATGGGCTAAACTTCATAGACCAAATTATTGAGTTTTGATTGGTTTTTGACCTCCGATTTGAGAGATTTTCATATGTTTAGACTAGTGAGTGAATGGGTGTCCGGAAAATATAATTTTTACCCGATTCCGAGACGTGGGCTCGGGGAACTTTTTGAGCAATTTTACCTAATTTCGCGTCTTAGCTTTGAATTAAATCATAGAATCAGTTGCTTGAGATGTTATTCACGATATGTAATTGGATTGAATAGATCTGGACCATTTGGAGTCGAGTACTCGTGGCAAGAACGTGGTTTCTAGTTGATTTTGAGCCGGTTCGAGGTAAGTGTCTTGCCTAACCTTGAGTGGGGGACTTCCCCTTAGGATTTGAGTCTTCTCTATTGATTGTATTCCTTGTACGCGAGGTGACGAGTGCATGCTCGGATTTATTTGTGAAAAATTTTCCCTTATTAGGTTCTTAGCTCCTTGTAATTACTGAGTATGAAGTTGCTTTTGATATGATTGAGTTCCCTATTATTAGTTTCACCTCTACATGTGTTTACTTGGAAATTATTTGCCCTTTTTGGTTTATTCTTGTTGCCTAATTGATTCTTGTTTCTTTTAATTGAAGATCCCTACCCTTCCGTAGTCGCGTTATCTTTCGTAATTGCTTGTCTCTATCTGGGAATCATTAGTATCTCTCATGTAATTAACTGGTCTTAATGGAGGTTACGGTTATCTTTCCTCTGCTCATCCTTAATTGAAATCATTGTATATTCGTCGTAACTTTCCCAACTGTAAAAGAAGTTAGATATCCTATGTTTAGTTGATAATTCCTTATTTGAAATTATTTGATTCATGTTAACTTCCTTGTTGTTGAACTACGTATTATGGAATCGTTGTTTCATATTATTCTCCCTTGTTGCGTTGTTCTTATTACGCTTAGTTTTCTCTGTTATGGTTATTCCTTGTGAGATAGTTGTACTGTCTCCTGGTGAACGGAGGCACCTGAGTTGATTCCTTGCGTTGTTCTTGTAAACATTTTCATTTGTTGTGTTGTACTTGTGATTGTGATGCACGAGGTTTCTGCCGTGCGGCTGTTGATATTGTGATATACGAGGTTTCTGTCGTGCGGTTGTTGATATTGTGATGCACGAGGTTTCTGTCGTGCGGTTGTTGATATTGTGATGCACGAGGTTTCTGCCGTGCGGTTTTTGATATTGTGATGCACGAGGTCTCTGCCGTGCGGTTGTTGTTGAGGAGTTGCACGAGGTCATTGCCGTGCTATTGTTGCTATTGATGTATTTCACATGCGGCGTAATAAGGCGGGATATGCTTATATGCTTATATGTGAGTTGCGCATGTGGCGGAATAAGGTGGGAACATTATGATGCACGTGTGGAGGAATAAGGTGACACTTATTATATTGTTATTTGCACATGTGGCGAAATAAGGTGGGTTATGTCAGGGGTTGGTTGTAAAGAATTGTGACGGCCTGTGGAGGCATTCCTATGTGGTTTAATATTGTGATTGTGGGTTGCTTACATGTATGAGCCTTATCGCTTGTAAGTTATGAGGAAACATCGTACGTGCGGTTCATTCTCCCTTTTATGTTACTAGTTGGTAGAATTCTTGTTAAAACACTTGTACAAGCATACACGTAGTGAACACTCCTATTAGAGGTGAAATCCTCCTGATTTTTGCTAAGGGTGGAGGTATGCCCTCGTTTATCCATTATATATGTGAGATTGGCCCTAGTTAGCCAGTTAGTTGTCAGCATGACTGTGAGACTGATGGGGCACAGGATGCCAAGTGTTAGATTTCAGATGATGGGGTTTCGTGAGTTGTGGTGTCCGAGATTTGGTAAGATTGTGGAAAGAGTTGAATAAGACCTTATGTGAATATCATCGTAGGTTATGAGTTATTGTTTTGTTTTCCCCTTACTGTGTTGTGACCTTAGGATTTGGATTGTGATTTTGCCGTCATTACGTATCATCATTTCTCATTTTCTCGTTGTTGCTTGCTGTTCTTTCTCCCTTATGGTGAATTGTAGCATTAATTTTCTCTTTGTGCACTCTTTACATATTTATGTATCATTTCTGTTGTACCTATGATTATACTATTTATTTGACCGGTAGGTGTCTCGACTGTCCCTCGTCACTACTCCACCGAGGTTAGTCTTGATACATACTAGGCACCGCCGTGGTGTACTCATGCTACTCTTCTACACATTTTTGTTGTGCAGATACAGGTACTCCCATTCAGTTCTGTCAGCCTTGGAAGGAGGCGTTTCTATAGAGACTTCGAGGTATATCTGCTATGTCCGCAGGCCGAAGAGTCACTTTCTATCTTCTGTAATAAGTATAGCCTTTCAGTATTTTTTCCTTTGTTTAGACATTCTTGAGTTAGAGCCTCGTATGTATCCCTTAGCTTGTGATTTGTGAGATTCCGGGTTTTGGGAATTGTGTTAGCTTTGAGAGCTATTATTGTATGTGCCGAGCGGCACCTTAAACGCTATTTATTTTACTAGTTTAGTTTTAATTATTTTTTTTCGCAATTATGGTTTATCTTCCGCATTGTTAGGCTTACCTAGCTGTAGGGACTAGGTGCCATCACGACATGTTCACGGAGGACAAACTGGGGTCGTGACACCTCTTACATCTCTGCTCATGATATATGGAGGACCTTGGAAACTGAATTTGGAAATGAAAACATCGAAGTGGCTTTTATGGCGATTGAAGAATCCAAAATAGAGAAAGAAGTGATAGGAATGATGGCCATGAGTGATTCAGAAATAGAAGATGAAGCAAACCAAGTAAGTATATCTAAGTGAAAGAAAATATTCATGTTATGTCCAAAAAACAACTGATGGCCATATTGTGACCTTAATGAATGAAATAGATAAAATGAGCATTGGAAATGATCAGCTAATAAGCGACCTTTCTTGTGTCAAACTTGATATCAAAGAGATTGAATCTGACAAAGCTAATTTAGAGAAACAGGCCAAAGACCTTAAGAACCAGGTTCTTGAGCGTACTTCTGAGAATGAGAAGTTTCCTAACATACATAGCAAAGGAAAAATTAGCGATCTGCAGAATAAGCTTGAAAAGGAATTCAAAATTTCCAATGATAATCATTGTGATGTTGAATGTAGAAACAAAGACGTACATGAAAACCTAAAAAGGGCTAATTATGAACTCTCTAAAATAAGCAAATGGCATAGATCTTCTGATGGCTTGAATTGGCTGAATGAAAACTGTAGCTCTAACAAATCTGGAACTGGCTACAGAAAGCCTGCCCCTAAGTTTGACCCAAAGTATGCAGGAATTTCTTATACATGTGCACTCAATATGGAAGAGTAGGACACTTTAGAGACACTTGTCCTGCCTTAATTCAAGCTCAGTTTAGAAACACCTTTGGTATTGCTAAAAATGTGAAGAAGGAAGAGGAGCCAAAGGTTAACCCTCATGTTCATACTAAGTGGGTTAAGGTTAACAAGAATATAGCTTCTAATCCCCTCCCCTTCTGGGCAAAAAGGGATCTGATTCATCCGTTTTTCAACAAAAAGGGGCCTAAGCTTGTATGGGTTCCCAAAACTAACTTGTAAATTTTGGTGCAGGTCAAGGTGAGAGGAAATAATCAGGATTGGTATCTAGACAATGGATGCTTAAGACATATGACTGGATAAAAGAAAAGTCCCCCTCACCGACATCCTTCCAAGGAGGGAGTGTGTCATTTGGAAATGGGAAAAAGGGCCAGATAACAGGTATTGTGCAAGGTTAGCAAGTCACTCTCTCATGATATAGAAGATGTGAATTATGTGGTAGGTCTTAAACACAATCTTATTAGCATATCTCAAATGTGCGACAAAGGAAATGAGGTAAAATTCAATTCTAAAATTTGCACTGTCACTAAGCTTAATGCTGATAAAATTGTGTTAAAGGGTAAGAGACATAACAATGTCTACAAGATATCGATTATGTCACTTCCCCAGAGTGAGCACACATGTTTGAGTGTAGTGGATGATGATCCACTTCTATGGCATAGAAGACCGGGACATGCCAGTCTCTCTCAACTCAACAAGTTGGCAACAAAGGACTTGGTCCCTGGGCTACCTAAAGTTGGGTTCACCTCTGACAACGTATGTGATGCATGTGTTAGAGGGAAACATGTTAGGTCATCCTTTAAATCAAAAAAGTTTGTAAGTACTTCTAAACCTCTGGAACTCCTTCACATGGACCTATATGGACCAATGAGAATAAGGAGTAGAGGAGGTAAGAGGTATGTGTTTGTGATTGTTGATGACTTCTCCAAGTATACCTGGAGTTTGTTTTTGGGATCCAAAGATGAAACCTTTGATGTTTTCTATGTATTTGTTAGAATGATTCAACAAAATCTAGGATGCAATGTTTTAAGTATAAGAACTAACCATGAAACTGAATTTGAAAATATAAAATTCCTTGAGTTTTGTGGCTCACATGGTATTGACCATAATTTATCTACACCTAGAACTCCACAATAAAATGGGGTTGTAGAAAGAAAGAATAGATCCTTAGAATACATGGGGAGGACCATGTTGATTGCCAATGGACTGCCAAAGATTTCCTGGGCTGAGGCAATCAATACTGCTTGCTACCTGCTAAATAGATGCATGGCCACACCCATTCTTGAGAAAACTCCCTATAAGTTACTTCGAGGAAGAAAACCCAACATCACTCACCTGAGAGCCTTTGGGTGCAAATGTTTTGTGCATAATAATGGGAAAGAAGCTCTAGGTAAGTTTGATGACAGAAGTGATGAGGAAATTTTCTTGGGTTAATCTCCATATAGTAAGGCCTATAAGGTTTTTAATAAAAGAACTATGTGTGTGAAAGAAAATATTCATGTTATTTTTTATGAATCTAGCAATTTGGCTGAGAAAGGTCTACAGGATGAAGATTATGATATAGGATTCACTGGTGATGGAGATAAAAAGGAATATGATGAAGATGGATCTGAAAAACACAAGGAAATTGACAGTAATCATTAGGAACAAGAAGAAAAAATAACTACTATAACTACTAACCAGACTAATAAAGCCACATCTACTGAACCTGCTCCTTTGGGTCACCCCTTGGGTGAATCTTCTCTAAGTATACAGATCAGACCATGGAAGCATCAAAGCTCACATCCTCTTGAGAATATCATCTTTGATCCAAATGTAGGGGTGCAAACAAGGTCTTCTCTAAGAAATCTATGTGTACTCACAACATTCCTCTCAAGAATAGCATTGTCATAGGTACCAGATGGGTGTTCAGAAACATGTTGGATGAACAAGGAAACCCAAGAATAGTATTGTCATAGGTACCAGATGGGTGTTCAGAAACAAGTTGGATGAACAAGGAAATATCACAAGGAACAAGGCCAGACCGGTGGTTCAGGGATACAATCAAGAGTAGGGCATTGTCTATAATGAGACATTTTCGCCTGTAGCTAGAATGGAGGTTATAAGAATGTTGATAGCTCTTGCTGCCCACATGGGGTTCATTTTATACCAGGTGGATGTAAAGAATGCCTTTTTTGAATGATTACCTGAAGGAGGAAGTGTTTGTCAAACAACCTCCTGGATTTGAAAGTGAAGAATTTCCTGACTATGTGTTCAAACTGGATAAAGCTCTTTATGGATTGAAACAGGCTCCAAGAGCTTGGTATGAAAGACTCTCAAAATTCCTCTTAACTAACAACTTTGTTAAAGGAAAGGTGGACAACACTCTATTTCTAAAGAATAGAGGGGAGAATATTATGATTGTGCAAGTGTATGTGGATGACATTATCTTTGGTGCCAATGAAGCAATGTGCAAGGAATTTGCTGAGATAATGGGAAATGAGTTTGAAATAAGCATGATGGGTGAATTGAACTTCTTTATGAGGCTGCAAGAAAATACTTATTGGAACCATGATACATCAGAAGAAATATATCAAAGAACTACTCAAGAAGTTCTACATGGATTCCTCTAAGTCCATTGACACACCCATTGCAACTGCAATAAAGCTGAACCTTGATGAAGAAGGGAAAATTTTGGAGCATAAAATATATAGAGGAAGGATTGGGTCATTGTTGCACCTCACAGCAAGCAAACTTGATATAGTGTTCAGTGTGGGATTATGTGTAAGATTTCAGGAAAATCCCAAGGAATCTCACCTGGAGGCTGTCAAAAGGATACTAAGATATCTCAAGGGGGCCCCTAACCTCTCTTTATGGTATACAAGAGGGTATAGCTCTGATCTAGTTGATTATGCTAATGTTGACTATGCAGGTTTTCATGTTGACAGGAAAAGCACATCAGGAACAACTCATTTTCTAGGTTCTTGTCTGGTGTCTTGGGGAACCAAGAAGCAAAAATCAGTGGCCTTATCTACAGCTGAGGTTGAATATGTGGTAGCAGCATCATGTTGCGCCCAGTTTCTATGTATAAGACAACAGCTAAGGGACTATAGTATATTTGTTGATTGTGTTCCCATTTTCTGTGATAACACCAGTACCATAAACATTTCTAAAAATTCATGTCAGCACAAGAGAACCAAGAACATTGACAGACATCACTTTCTCAGCGACAATGTTGAAAAGGGGAATATCTCAATTAACTTTTGTGAAACTGAAAATCAAATTGCCGATATTTTTATTAAAGCTCTGAGCAGGGATCACTTTGAACGGAATAGACTAGAACTAGGTCTAATCAACTCTCCCACTAAGTCAATCTTAGTGATTGGCTAGAAAAGGCATAGTAAGATGTAGATAATTAAGTACAATGTGTTTGATTCAGCTTTGTGCTTGTATTAAGCTCGCACACTTGCTTGGAAAATCTGGTTGATAACTGTGTTGCATGATACTAATATGAAGTGATGAAGCTTTATTGTAGAAACAAATAAGGAGTTGGTTCTTTGACTCAGGTACGTGTCATACTGTCTTAAGTCACTAGGACTTTATATCCTAAAATTATTGCTATACTCAGACTTTTATTTTTGTTGGCAGCACTTCCAATCGTCTTCTAGTAAAAGTAAGGGGGAATCCTATTGCAATGAGAGATCAATTACTCCTGAAATCCTAACAGTCAAATTAACCATTATAAGAGTCCCGTTAGAACTCAAATTTGGTCACCTTCTCTCTCCAGTCAAATCAGGAGTAACGCCTTTAAAAGGCTCTTTTGATCAACTTCTCAAACCTCAATGTTTCTCTCAAACCCTAAGCAAGAATCAAAAGCAATTATCAAGAACTAATTCTCTCTTTCTCTTCTTCGAGTCTCTCATCTTATCACCATGACTAAAGCCATTCAAACACCCTCTAAAGCCAAATCATCAACCAAGGTTGAAGCAAAACCCAAAATCATGAAGCCTAAATCGAAGAAAAATGCCCAGCCATCAAGGGAACCCAAACTTACACATGTTCCTTCTCTTTCGATAACCTCCATTATACCTACATCATCATCCCTTGTTCCTACTGTTCATGTTGTTCCTATCATTCCCACCTCCACTGTATCCCCTCCTCCATAAACAGACACCCATGCACCTGAGGCTTCGTGCAAAAAAAACCTCTAAGACAACAAAGGTCAAAGCCACTCCAAGAAAATTTGTCAAGAAAGTGTCTGATGTTTCTACGCAGGGTAAAACTGTAGCCAATGAATCTGTGTTTAAGGGGGAATCAGTGCCAGTCACTACTAATTAGGCACAACATCCTCCTTCCAAATTAGATGTTTTGGTATCTACTATAGATGTTATACCCCTAGATATCTCCCACCCACGAGTGAGAAGCCACCAGTGGAGAAATTGACTATAGAAAAGGGTGTAGGGGATCTAGGGAAGGAGGTAGATACTACAGATGTGGAGCCTGTGGTTGAGGGAGAAGGAAGTAAAGAACCTGTACAAAAGGAGGCTTCTGATGGCCTTTCTTTCAGTTGGACAGAGGATGAGGAAGATGATGGGGGTGAAAAAGAAGAAGAAGTTGTGAACAGTAATGAGTAGCATGATGCTCAAAACATAGCCAATGAAAAAGAAAAAAGTGATGTTGAGGGAGAATAAGAAGATGAGAAGGAGAGTGATACAGATGAAAAGACAGGTAAATAGGTTAATGATTCTGCAGAAGAAGAAAAGCATAGTGAAGAAGAAGAGGACTCTGAAAGTGAAGGCGAGGATTAAGAAAAGGTAAGTGAGAGTGAAGGAGGTGATGAAGAGAGTGAAGAAGAAGATGGGAATGTGAGTAAGTATTCTGAAGGCTCCATGACAATTGTAAAAACTGTCATAGCCCCTTCAGAAGAAACTGGTGAAGAGACAAGGGCTCAAGAACTTGGGTCTCTATTAACTCCTTTCACTGGAGATGAAGAAGTTAGCAGTGATGAAGTTGATGTGCCACTATCTAAGGTAGGGAAGAAATCCAGGAAGACCCCTGTGAAATCTACAAAGTTAGTAGTCTCAACAACGAAAAGAAGCCAAATCATTAAGGAGTCTAGAAGTGTAAATAAGCCAAAGAAAAATGTCTCAATTGTGGAACCTATTGTAAAGGTGGATAGAGAAGATGAGCCTGACTCTAGCTTGTCAGCTAAGTCTGCTACACCAAAGAGAAAGGGTGCCAAAGTCACCAAACCTGGTACCACTTCTACATGGGCCAGTAGGGGTAAGACAAGAAAGAATGTGCCAGCTGCAGTAGATCGACTCATAGAGTTCAGGAACAAAAAAGTGCTAAATGGGAAGATTCTTGCGAACACTAATGAGAAGGGGATGGCTCAACTGGTTGAAAAACTTGAGTTGCAGAGGTGGAAGCACATGTTTGTCAAAGCTTTCCGCCCAGTATGTGTTCCTGCTGTGGTAGAGTTCTATGCAAATTTCAAATTTGATGGGAAGGTAGTCAAGAGTAAGGTAGGGCTTTGAAATGGAGTTTAATGCTGAGGAGTCGGGGATGCTTATGAATATCTATTCCTTGGTATTTGAAAATTACTTGAAGAAGAAGTGGCCAGCCATAGACAATGATGTTGACACTGGTATTGTGGTCACCAGTAATTTCTCCCAAAACTTTGAACTAGATGCTCCCCAAAAAGTGTACAAGGCTGATATGACTCCCTTCCACAAATTAATATTTCATTTCGTAAATTCCTGCATTCTTCAGAGGTCTAAGAGAAGGCTTGAAGCTACTCTGTTGGACATGGTTGTGATGGAGCTGCTTGACACTGGTAGACCTATCAATCTTCCTAGCCTGATGATTCAGCCCATGGCAAGAGCTGCAGATACTTCCAAACCCAAGCATGTTATGCCTTATGGTTTCATGTTGACTGAGTTGTTTGACAAGCTCAACATTGCCTTACCTAAGCTGAAGTTTGGTAACCACAATGAAGTTTTGGATGCTCTTACCCTCAAGAAGTATGGGTATGAGGAGATCAAGTCTAGAGGGCTCACATGATCTGTTATTCTACTTGGGAGCAGTAGAGTTGCAGAGCTCAACAAGAGGTTTGAGTTGGTTGTTGAAGAGAATTCCAAGCTTCGTGAAGATAATAATGAGCTGAGAAAGGAAACAATGCAACTCAGGGAAGAGCTCAGAAGAGATAGGGAGGCTTATGCCCAACAAATTTCCACCCTTGTGAAAGCTTTGATCCCCTATGCTTCTCACCTATGAACCTGCTCCTTCTCAGTGTCCTTAGTTCTTTTACTATTCCAGTGATGCCTTATCTTTTGTTCTTTTTTGTCTTAGTCTGAGTAGTTTGCAGTATGCTTAGTTTATTTTGTTCTACTGATAAAGACAAGGCCATGAGATTCTTTTGGCACTACTTAATATCTCCTTTTTCTCTCTCCTCTTGCTCTGCTTTACTGCTTTGTACTATATTGGATCATCAGCCTAGTTTATTTGTCTTTTCTTAAGTTTGTGTTGTAGCCTTTTTGGCCTTGAATCTTACATTATCTGTGCTTAATGTCTAACATTTTTTTGTGTGTTTTCGATTATGTCAAAAGGGAGAAGATAAGGTTGGAAGGTTGTGTGGGTTGTGAACATACATGTCAATAGTACTTGTCACTTGTTGTGATTATCTGGTTCTTTGATGTGATTACCTGGTTTCACTGTGCAAAAATTTTGTCATCATCAAATAGGGAGAATTTGTTGAGTATAAAAGTTTTGATGATTAACAAAGTATGACTAAATGTTCAAAGAACCAGGTCCTCAACATACTGCTTAATTGTTCTGAAGAACCAACTCCTCGGGAGGAAGAATCAACTCTTCATGATTAATACTTGTACATCTGTACAAGACAGTAACATTATCTCAAAGTTACCCAGGTCTGAGTTTGGTGGAAGAAGGCTTCTATAAGTGATAAGTCGTTGTTCAAGAAGATACGGATAATTCATTCAGAGGAAAAAGGCCCAAAGCTTGTGGAATCCTTGGAACAGAAGGAGTCCTATCAAAGAGGAAGCTGACTATGAATAGGATTCCTAGAAGATCTCAAGTTGTGTTTTAAATAGGATCGATTTTGGACTTCTGAACTATCTTTTTACATATTAACTAAAGAGTCATAAGTCATTTACTTGTGTTGAGTACTTGCCTTGTATTCTTCCTAAGTCAGTCTAGTGGATGTGTTTTAGGAAATTGAGTTGTAATCAAGTGTCATAAACAATTAGTGAGTTGGAGTGAGTATTTGGCTTTACAAGTTAGAGTAACTTGTGAATCAAATAGAATTAGTATGAGTACTAGAGAGTATTTAATTACAGTCTTGTAATTGATATATTTTGGCTCATTATTTTAATGGAGTTGAAGTTGAAAATCTTACGTGGTAGGTCGTGGTTTTTGTACCTTTTGAGCCGGATGATTTTTCACGTAAAATCGTTGTGTGCATTTTATTGCTTGTTTACTTTACGCTTAAGAAACACGGTAAAGAACCAAATTCTTTAGTAATCCATAAGGACACTCAAACTAACAGACTATTATGAGATTCTTGGTCTAGAGAAAGGTTGTTCAGTTGAGGAAATTAGGAGAGCACACAGAAAACTCTCATTAAAAGTTTTATCCTGATAAAAATAAGGCTCCAAGTTCTAAAAAGGCGTTTAAGAAAGTCGCAAAGGCCTTTTAAGTGTTTGAGTGATGATGATTCCAAGCGGAGGCGGAGCTAGAATTACAAGCTTATGGATTCGGGATTCTAATCATTTTAAGTTACTGGGTTCTAAGTTAATAATTTATACATATTCAACAGATTTTTTATGACAAATACAAGGTTTGAACCAAAGCTACTGGATTCAGTCGAACCCGTTCCTGACACTCTAGCTCCGCCCCTAATTCCAGGAGACAATATGACCAAACAGGTTTTGTTGACGAATTCATGGATCAGCAGCATAAGTTAGATACCGGAGGAAAAGAAACGGGGACGGGTATTTTGATGATGATTTTGATACAGATGAGATTTTCAGGTCATTTTTTTGGTGAAAATGACATGTTAAGGACATCTTATGTTTACAGGACAAGAAATGATGATGCTCAGCTGAGAGTGGAGTTAAGTCCTGTTACACGTAAATTAGTTCTTCTCCTTCAGTTGTTATTGTTTTTGCTTATTATTCTACTTGCATATCGTCCGGAGCCTGGGAATTCTTAGTAAGATGATCATAGATAAACATGGAGCAGAAATTTTTGTGTATCACCTGAATTTTATCAGAAGAATCCTTTTGATAGCCCTGCTCGATATAACATAGCTACAGACATTCATTAATATGGAATTCAAATATCTGAATAGCGTGAGGTTAGCTTTGTTTTCTTCTGACTCTGTTGTTTTTCTTTGAATAGAAAGCTTTGCTGCTACACTGGATTTAACAGAGTTTATAAAATATGTATTGAATTTGTGATTTCTTTCTATGTTAGAAGTCATTATTCAGTCAGTATATATATTCCATATTTTTGTTAAGTCGACCTTATACCTATATTATCCTATCATTTTGTATCTTAATTTTCTATCTGCTTAACAGGTTAACAAAGGTGCATCATCATTGGAACTTGTCTGTCCTATTAAGTCTAGCGAAGAGATGAAATTAAAACGGGGTTGGGGGAGTAGACTTTCCTCTGTGATAACAATAGTGGAAGTGCTTGCAAACTGATCCAAACACCACCATTATCAGTAATGCTGGCAAATCGACGGGTCAAATCAAATACGAACAGTGTTGAAACGGATTAACCACTCCCTCTCCTTTCGCTATGTGAAGATAAGATGATATGAAAAAGTTTCGGGTTATAGTTAATGATACATTTAGTTCCTCAGTCCATTTTATGTGCATTTACATTTATTGAAGATCAAAGCAATGTAAACAACGTGATGGTCGAGTGATCGAAGAATTAAAGTGATAACTTTGTGAATCAAGCCAATAATCACAACAAAGGCGATATAAGGTAAATTCTTTTCATTTGTGTAAACTTTGTCAACTGCAACAAATACCTAATCTATTGGTTGAGTGATGTTCTAAACGTTAATATCACACAAGAGGGGTGATTTGTGTGGTGTCCGATTTTTGCGTGCACTAGTTATAAAAGGACCAAGTTCTTCTATGTGTTCCAACCTCTATTATTTGCGGAATAGTAAATACATAAAATAAAGAGCACAGAGATTTTTACGTGGAAAACACCTGGCTCAAAAGGTGAAAAACCACGACCTA
>ML416182.1:26273-39499 GCA_005239525.1 Nicotiana knightiana | reverse complement strand
TTGGTTAAATTAGTAAAATAATTATGAGAAGGAAAAGAAGACTCAAAATGACTATTCATTTGTAAAAGTGAACATAAAAACTAGTTTCTTTTGTTAAAACGACCATTTTGCATTTTCGAGGAAGGTTTTAAGGCTATTTCGACAAAAGGACCGAACATATGGGCAAAACTTGTCGAAAGATAAAAAAAACTGACAAAGTAACTATATTATTATTTTTTTATATTTTTTTACAGTAAGAGAAAAATAATAGTGCAGATACACTTTTTCTTATTTTATATTTTTATATATTTTTTTTTTAAAAATGGGGTTGAACCTGATGAAAGTTGCCTACGTATCTCACATCCGGTGAGAATCAAACCCGCGTAGTTCGGTTAAAATAAATTTAAAAAAAAATATTTTGAAAATTGTGCTTTTACATACTAAAACCCTTCAAAAATTTATTTTAAAAAAAAAAAATTATGAAAACTTGGAGGAAATTTTCTCTTTCTCTCTCATCTGTTTAATCGATCTATCCTAAAGCCGGTCAACATTTGAATGAAGCCTACCAAATAATGTTACATATAGCACATAAATATGAACATGTTGGTCCGAAAAATAGGTACCTGTCCTAGACGGGCCCGGCCCCTGTGCCGAGTCCCGCTAAGTCCAATGCACATCATGCAAATAAAGCGTAGCCTACTAGGAAAATTCATTGCTCGTGGCTTGTTCTTCTAAGTTTTCAAATCCTAAAGGAGATGGTATCTAGACCTTGCTTACCCGGGTGGACAACTCGAGCCGAGGAGCGTCAAGCGTCACCAGTAGTAGAACAACACTGGCTAACTGACAGCTCTCCCGCCTAAACATGTGTGACTAAATCTTTCACCAGAAGCTGGTAGGCTAACTGGCTTTATCTCAAGACAAAAATTTTGTGACATTGGTAGGCAAACACAACATAACTACCTATCAGAAGACTCAGAGGGGTGCGAGAGAGGATACAATTTATATCACAGTTTAAATAAATATTAAAGCGGTAAACAAGCGACAAATAGCACATTAGGCTTCCAAACACAATAATATCCAAAACATGATAAAATCCAAACAAGAATCAATGCACAAAGCTCGAATACTTATTAATTGTCCCCAGCAGAGAAGCCAGAGCTGTCACACCTCTTTTTTCACCACAACCCTATTACGAGGTTGAGTTAGAAGAGTTTTTTCAATTAAAGTGACGTTTCAAAAATGGATTATTTATTATGTAGAGTCGCCACTTGGAATTGAGTTTTGGTGTTCCAAGTCACCTTTTATTGAATCCCTTATCAAAAGGAAAAGTTTGACTCCTAATTCATGGTCTACGAAAACAGAAGATTAAGTAAGGAATTCTGTTGACCGAGGGGAAGGTGTAAGGCACCCCTTGAATCCTGTGGTTCTAGCACGGTCGCTTTATTGACTCATATAAGGCTTAAATCAATTTTTAACTATTCTTGTATTTTATTGATTATGGCTTATTTATTACCGCAATTAATTATTGTATTTTTATTAATCGCGTTCACCAAGATGCAGAACGCACACAAGGTAATTTAATTTTTTTTTAAAATTAAATGTTAAACCAAGATACAGAATGTACACATGGTTATGGCATAATTATTTTAAATCTAAAGGCATCGAGACGCGGAATGCGCACATGATCCTTTTATTATTTAATCATATCAATCCAAGGTTCGGGTATGAACACATGGGCTAATATTTAAAGTACATCTAACGTTTTTCTAGTGTATTTAGAGTTGTTTTTCTAAAGTAATTTGAGGTTGTGGGGAGGTCATGATTTATGGTTATAGAATTATTTGATGAATATAATATTTTTGAGGAGGCTAATTTTACCAATATTTTTGAAAATATTTATAGGTAGTTCTTAATTGTGGGGTGAGCGGGCTAACATAGTTATCCTTAAAGAATCAAATTACCTGGGGAATTAATTCATTTCTTGTGTTATTAAACCTAAACAGAAGGTATGCCCGTTCATGGTCCATATATGCCCAAGTCTATTAATTGTGAACAAGTAGTACTACAAATTCATTAATTTAATGTTTATCTCCCAAAAGATTTCAGTCTAAGACTCATTAAGAATTCATGACTTGTTGCTTAGAAGATCAGATGTAAAATCCTATTTTTAACGACATAAACAAACACGATATAAACCAAACCAAGAGGATTTTCATGGAAGCATAGTGAGCATTCATCATTCTTGCATTTAGGATTAAAATTCAAAATTAAGCACTTGAATTCTTAATAACTAAATTAACAGAAAAGATAAATATTACCATACAAAGCAACACAATTTGCTACCATAGAAAACCGAACGAAACATCAAAGAAAGAAAAAGAATGAAACTTCAAAATTTTCGATATAAAAACAAAAACTTCAAACAAACTACCTGACATGAAAAACAGACACACTTTATGAATTATATATCTTAAGCACATAATCTTTATTTTCCTTTAAGAAAAATATTCCTACCAAATTAAACACTTGAAAGTTTTCAACTTTCATGACTAAGTAGTTAAAAATTATAAACGTATACTCAGAGAGGGAAAAAAACTTTTTTTTATGTAAAAGAAATTTACTATAATCTTATAAAGAAAAATTTATTATAATTCATGGCCTATTCACAAGAATGATTAGAAAGATAATTTATGACTTAGGAATACTATAGCAGTATTTTGTCCAAGCTTAACTGGCTAAGGAAACTAGACCCAAAACTTTTTTATATATATATTCATCACCATTTTTAACCTTAATGCCATATGAGTTATTATTTATTATTATTATTACTATTATTTTATTTTTAGAAATCTTTCACTTAATAAATTCAAAGATAGTAATCATAACTCAAAGATACATGCTCAGAAAGGAAAAAGGTAGAAAAAGCCAAAAAGAAAACTAAGTTAATATTCAAAACTTTTATATTAACAAGATTATTTCAAAACCCATAATAAAGCAGACTGCTAAAGATCCCACAATAAAAGTTCTAACTAAATGTTTTACTAATAAAATCTATAATAAATATAATGAGAGAACAAAAGGTTACTTTCATTTTTTACTTAACAATCTCTAAGAAAAATTAGTGAAAATCATTATATATTAACAAAAAATAAAATAATCAACACTTAGGGTTGTATAATAAAATACTTCATATATAAATTTTAACTTTAGCAGCAAAAAAGTATTCAACTAACTATAATGTCAGAATCACGATTAAAAAGGAAAAAGGATAGTATTAAACAATAGAAACAGTACTGAATAAGATAAACATCACATTAAACATTACTAAACATACAAAATACATACAAATTAAAAGATTGAAAAATAACAAAGATAGAGAATATGAACCTTTGCAGAAGCTTTCAATAATATAAACGAAGACCAACAATTGCAAGAAAACGGATGAAGATAACTAACGTAATCCGAACCCAAACCTCGAAACTGAACCTTCGTCTCTTTAAAAAAAAAATTCTCTCGATCCTTCTTACTTAATTCTTTCTAGAATGTAATCTTTCATTCATTTGACATTTCCTTTTTTTTTCGTTCTTTTGTTTTATTTCTTCTTCTTTTACTTTTTCTTGTTACTGACTTCTGTTTTTTTTTTCTTCTCCCTCCCTCCTTTCGTTCTTTTTTTTTTCCGTTTCTCTTTTTTCACTGTTTCTCTTCTTTTCCTCTTTCTTTTCTGACTTTCGTTTTTCTTTTTTTTGTCCTCCTCTTTTTTCTTTTTGTTTTGTCTATTTATAGAATAAGGTGGATGAAGTGGTTGGTCAAATGTGATATTGTATGAGAGTAGGAGTATGGGATTTTTAGGCTAAAAATTTGGGGTTATTTAGCTAATTTAAAAAAATCAGATTTTTTTTTAGATAAAGTTTGTTATCAACAAACTTTATCCTAACTTTAGCTTCAAAGCTTTATTTTTAATTAAAAAAAATCTTTTTTTCTTTTCTTTATTTTTTTTTTAAACTTTATTTTTTGTTTTAATTTTCTAAATCTTACATAAAAGATGGTAACGTGTATATATACACACACACACACACACACACACACACACATACCATCCTGCTTTTAGACTTAAAGTAAACTATAAAAATAAGAAAACTCAATATTTACACTATAATTTAAATCATACAAAGAAAATATAATAGTTTACTTATTAAATTCTAATTAAAAGATACTCCATATATATACACTTTAAGAATGTGAGCATTATTATTATTTATTTATTTACTTTAATTAAATAAAATCTACAAAGTGTAAGATAAAAGCTTAAAACATCAATATTAGGCCTAAAAGGAATATTTCTACTAAAATAGTATAACATTTGAGTGTGGTCAAAAATTAGTTGTTCACAGGTTGAAGTACAGGCTTTCGAGAAAGTCATAGAGAAAGAAGTTATAGACTTCATATGGGATCATATCATATGCCGATTTGGGATACCCGCCGAGATAGTGCGACAATGGAAAACAATTTATCGGTAGCAAAATAACGAAGTTCCTCGAAGATCATATAATAAAAAGGATATTATCGATGCCGTATCATCCTAGTGGGAACGGACATGCCGAATCAATGACCAAGACCATCATTCAAAACCTAAAGAAAAGGTTGAACGACGCTAAGGGGAAATGGATAGAAATTCTACCCGAAGTCCTTCGGGCATATCGGACAACGACAAAATCTAGTACGAGGGAAACACCGCTCTCCTTAGTATATGGCACCGAAGCTCTGATCCCGGTCGAAGTCCGGGAACCAAGCGTTAGGTTTCGATATGCAACGGAAGAATCAAATCATGAGGTTATGAACACAAGCCTTGAATTGTTAGACGAAAAGAGGGAGGCCTCCCAAAAACATCAAATCGAAAGATACTATAATTGAAGAGAAAATCTTCGACACTTCAAAATAGGGGACTTAGTTCTGAGAAAGGTCACCCTCAAAACTCGAGATCTGAACGAGGGAAACTCGGCCCAAATTGGGAAGGACCATATCAGGTCCTCGGTATCATCGGAAAAGGGATCTTATAATCTTGGCACGATGAACAACGAACAACTGCCAAATGATTGGAACATATCACTTCTCAAACGATATTATTGCTAAGGTATGACTCTCTCCCTTTTTTCATTTATATTCGATACTAACTTATTGCAGGTGTTCGATCAAAGACATTGTGACCTTAGGTTTTAAAGCACGCGTTGAACTCTTTTTCCCTTAGATCGATTTTTGTCCCAAACGGGTTTTTCCAACTAGGTTTTTAACGAGGCAACAATTATATATGCTACCTGGGGACAATTCAACAGTATTTGAGGCTTATTTACAATCAACCTCAAATACTTGGGGTCATCACCCTCGGATGTTATGTTTTCAAGGAAGAAGCTTCGTGTAAGCAGGGTTTCGATAGGAAGATTTTGTAAAAGGCCAAACGGTCAAACGAACAGTGCCCACGTAGATTGCCCGAGCCCTAATGACAAAACATGTACGCATGAATGATCTATTGAAAGAAGT
The DNA here is from genome assembly GCA_005239525.1 of Nicotiana knightiana. NCBI lineage: Eukaryota > Viridiplantae > Streptophyta > Magnoliopsida > Solanales > Solanaceae > Nicotiana > Nicotiana knightiana. The sequence continues at coordinate 33,985 of ML416182.1, read as the reverse complement.
ACTTTTTCTTTGTCAGATGTTCCATGCCTTTGCGAGATTTCTACTTTGCAATTTCATACTTACGGTATATTACAGAAACTGGCTCAAGAGCCAATCACGACTTAAGCTCGAGTAATTAACCTTGTACTCGGGGATTACCGTCCGAAAATCAATATGCTCAAAAATTAAAACTTTAAAATCTTAAGACCTTAAAAAGGCAGTCTTCAATTTTACAGGCTACGACCACCCACTCGGGGACTAATATTTTGAACAAGTTTGATGTATAATCGAGAAACAAGCCCAATGGGCAAATATCAAGTTAAAGGCCACGGCCAAACTAACACGGTTCAGAGACGTCTGAATTCCGTAATCAAACAGGCCTTCAAACATTTTCATAAAACCGGTTAAAAAAGGGCTACAATCGGCAAACTTACATAAGGTTTTGATAACATCAACCCTCGAAAAACCTTAAGAGGTACCAAATTATCCTACCACAAACTTGTGCTAAGGCACAAAAAGCAAAGGGATTTCGATAAACACTAAACCCTCAAAAAACCTAATGGATATAAAAAACACATGCTAATGCATAATAAATTTTTACTAAGTCTTTAAGACGAAAGAGAGAAAACATAGCCATCCTTTAGAGACCATATCAGCCCAATTTAAAGAGCCTAAGGGCCAATACACTTAGAGTTCCAGATCGTGTTCTCGCTCAATTCGGACTTAAGGGTTTCACTATTTCAAGCTCGAATAAAAACTCACTCGACTACGGCTCGAGGATTCATCATTACTCGATACAAACCTTAAGGGGACTGTTGCTGTAAGTTCGAACCTTACTCGAACTCGACTACTGTGACTTCGATCGAGCCACCCAAAATCAAAATCTCGTACATATTGTTCAAAGCATAAAATTGTGCTAAAATTTTACAAGGCACAAAGCATGTTTGAAGACAAAAATTGAGAAGGCATTCAAAAGAAAATTTTCTTTATATATATATGGACAAAAATGTGTACAAAAGATCGACAAGGGTCTTACAAAAAGGGAAAAGAAAAATAAAGTCCTAACTATGCCCGGGGTCGACTTCTCCATCGGGGGAAACTTCTCCTTCGGGACCCTCGCCATTATCAGACCCATCTCGGTTGCCCTCATCATTATCATCTTCATCAGAGAGGTAAAATCCTAGAGCATGGATTTATTCGAGGGTCTCTCTTGAGATTGGAACTTAGCAAAATCATTACTCCACCGCACCCGATCAGAGGCCTCCCTCAGCTGAGTTTGGGCAGCCTCGACATCAACCAGGTACATGGATATGGACTTGTCAGCCAAGAACTTCATCTTTTCGGCCTCCGCCTTGGCCTCAGCAAGCTCGACCTCGAGCTCTTCGATCCTTTTGGCCTGGTCTGAGCTTTTCTCTTTAGTGCTCCGAAGTTGAACTTCGGTCAATGACAGTTTGGTCGAGGCAGCCTCTTTTTCTGCAGCAAGGCGGTCCATGTTCTCCTTCCATCGATCGCAGTCAGCTCTAACTTGATCGACTTCCCCCCGGAACAACTCGATCCTTTCAATTTTTTGCTGCAACTGAGATATCGAAGTATTAGCCTCCACCCTTGGATCAAGTCCGTACTTTTTCAAAAGGATAGTTACTTGCTCGTTCAACTCGGTCTCTTCCTTACGAGCCTTGTCCAAATCTTCTCTAAAATCCCTGAGCTCTTCATCTTTTTGCCCGCAAAGGAGCTTTAAAGCATTCCTCTCCTCCGAGGTTTTTTGGAGCTCAGCCTCGCATTGGCCCAGGTCGGCCTGAGACTTGGTAAATGACTATACAAGAAGAAAGATATAAGTCAGACTCAAAGAAAGAAAAAGAATAAGAGGAGTTACAATGACTAATGCTTACCCGATATAGGAGACGTTGGGCCTCTTCAAAAAGGGTGGATGCATCATTAAGTTCAGAGGCATCATCGACCCCAGTAAAGCAATCCCAAAAGGGATCCTTTTCACCAGAGACTCTGCCTATGTTGGGTGTCTTCAAGGCCCGAGCATCTCTTATCGCCTCCTTAGAGTAAGTCAGCAAAGAGGGTGAATGACTTGCTGTCAGTGCCCCGATCGAATCGCTCGGGCACTCTGTTCGACCCTCGGGGGTTCAGAACCAGCCCCGTCCAGTGTGTTCGTAGATGGTCGAGAGATTGTCTCGACCTCAGGAGATTCGGTGTCCTCACCCGAACCTTTCCTTGAAGCCTCCTCACCATGATGCTTGGTTCCAGTAGTCGCCTCCGACTATGATGGTTTGGCGGCCTCGACAGCCTTCCTGGATCGAGCCACTATCGCCGAGGCATCGCCTTCTTCTTCTTACTTCTCCTCTCTCAAACTTTTGACCGATTCCACAGTGAGATGAATGACCTTCCTCCTGGTCCTTCGAGCTTTAGGTTTGGGGTCCTCGGACAACGAGACCCCCTTCCTTTTCTTGTCTTTTCTCGGCTTCAGAATCGGGGACTTGGCATCTTCCTCGCTACTCGGGGGCCTCATGATTTCGTCTTTATTTAGGTATGCACAAAAAGAAGTTTAGTAAGAAATAAAGGTATGGAAAGTACCCCTAATATAAGGAAGAAAACACTTACCATGGTTCTTTTCTTCCCATCTACCCTTTGCCAAGTCACGCCAGCTGCGCTCGGCATGGGAGGAAGTCGAGGCCAACTTCAGAACCCAGTCTTCAAGGTCGAGGACCGCGAGAGGCATCCAGGCAACCACTGCATAACAAATAAAAATGTTACATAAAGCAAAAGCAGAGTACGAAGTTTAATGGGTAATACATTACTTACGATCGGGATTCCACTTCTCGGGGAATGATATTTTCTCCTCCAGGATGATGTCACAGGTCCTTACCCACACGAACCGGGTCATCCAACCCCGGTCCTTGTCCTCGTTGATGCTCGCGAACAAGGCCTTTGTTGCTCGGCATTGGAGCTTGATCAACCCTCGGAAAAGTCAGGGTCGATATAACCGCATGAGGTGGCTGAGAGTGAACTCCAGCCCCTCGGCCTTGCTGGAGAAGAAGCGGAGCATGATCACGATGCGACAGAACGAGGGGTGAACCTGGCTGAGGGTGACCTGGTACCTCTTGCAAAAATCGACAATAACTGGGTCGAGAGGACCCAATGTGAAGGGGTAAGTGTAAACACTTAGAAACCCTTTTGCATGAGTGGTAATGCTCTCTTCAGGAGCGGGGATCTGTACCACGACCTCGGGCTCCCAGTTACAGTCTCTCTTCATAGCCTCGAGATTCCCCGCCGTTATCTAACAGATGTATCTCGACACGTGTTAACATCAGCCTGGGATGGATGAAGGGTTCTCGACTTTGAAGTCAGATTTTAAGGTGCATGGGCTGGGAACATACTCGTGAGGGAGTGGTTCCACCGGTGTTTTGTCACCGGCCGGCCGGGAAGAAGAGGAAGAAGCTTTCTCCTTTTGTGGGATAGTTTTGGAGGTTTTCGCCATTGATTCAGGTAGAAAGAAGTGGAGAAAGGCGAGACTTAGTGTTTTGGTGCTAACGAAGATGACTCAACGGGCGGTGAAAGAGAAGAGATGGAAAGAGTCAAGGGAATTAGAGGTTTTGATGAAGGTGAAAGTAAAATTTTGATTCAACAAAAGAGTCCATATTTATAGATTTACAGTGACGGTTTGGTGGTGCTAGTTGCCGATCGTCCACCGACAAGCATTAATGATTTGGGGAAATGTACCCAACGGGATGTTTCGATCACCTCCATCACTTACTTCACGAGGATGACATCACTATCGAGGTCTCCAAAAAATCGAGGCTCAAGTCATTTTATATCATTTTACTCTAAGAAACAAGGGGATTATCTGTATACAGTAGAAATCGAGGCTACCGATTTTATTCTTTGATCGAGATAGGAATGTCACGTCAAAGAGCTAGGACGTCGAGTCCAAAATTGAAGCTCTTTTCAGATCGAGGTCGACATCAACAATCGAGACCAAGTATTCGAGTGGAGCATAATAACATAATGGTGAGATATCCGTAACTGGTCGAAGATCACAGCGGAAATCCGGGAACAGATCAAATCAAGAGCATTGGGATTTACTTTCGTGATTAGAATTGTATCATAATTAAGAATCCTCTAGTATATAAAGGGGAGTCCCCATCATCTGTAAGCACTACATTCACGAATATCAAGTCATTATAATATTTCTTTCTTCTGCTCATCAACTTACTGTTCTTTAACTGTTCTTACTTCATTATTCTCTAGGGTTCATCAGCTCGAGGGCATTGTCTAAACATTGGTTTGTTTTACATTCTTGTCAATTCACATAATTTATCTCTAAGTTAATCAATTGGTATTAAGCGGAATTACATATCCTTAAAATCACATTACAAGTTTAATTGTTACTCGATTTTTAGGGTAAACAATTCTTTTTTCCCGATAGGATTGCAGGATATTAGAAGTAACAAGACATTTTGCTATTAGTAAAATTATCCTTTTCCCATATAAACTACTTCTGCAGTTTATACAGTGAGTTAGGAGTACAAGACTCAAGCTACTTAATTTTGTGTGAATTGGATCACAATTTTTCTAATTTTTTGAAACAAAATCTATTTCGCAATAATTAACACTCTAATTTAAAATATTTAAATATTACTTGAAAAAGATAGATAAATCAAATATATAAAATTGAACTGTGGAATATATGATAGATTAATGAAATATATATAATCGAACTGAGGAATATATAAAATATCATATTAGAAGTGAATTGAAATACTCTTCAATATAGTTTTGGTCAAGGAGTCACCACTTTGAACCAGTGGCTGACCCAGGATTTTTTGCAAGCGGGTTCTGTATTGGTAAAAAATAGACATTAAACGTGTAATATCTTGGATGACAAAGCAATATACGTGGAACAATGGAAGGGCTACAGCTGGATGAAATCTTGGAAAGAGGTACGAAGCAAAAAGGTACGGGGTAAACACCCACGGGATAATTAGAAGCGGAACCTCCAGTCTAATCGAGAGGTTGAAGAGACACGGTCAGAATGAACCAGGGCAGAATAAAGGGAAGATTCATAGATCTTCAATCAATGAGCTAAACGTTACGGAATCTTCACACAATAGTTACAATTACCTATTGTAATGTTACATTAATGATATAAATATTCATTAATGCTCAATAATTAAGGAAAGTAGACGTTATATTAAGAAATTCCCTATAAAAAGGAGTAAAATCTCACTTGTATGGAGACGTTCGAACCACTACCGAAATATACTTACTTTTATGCTATCTTATTGCTTTCTTATTTACACGTCTAAATCCTATTGTTAGCTAATCTCTTTGGTTATCAGTAGCCCGAGTACTTCTTAAAATAGCTTTGACTAAGAATCCAATTCTTTGGTTAAACAAATTGGTTCCGTTATCGGGAATCTGATAATCTTTANGCTACCAACTGTGACACCTACGCCTCCTCCAAACAACACCGCGACTGTAGAAAATCCATAATCTGGACTAGCAAATTTAGGAAGTAGAGGCACTCTAAATGAATCACTTGAAGGAAGACCAGGTATGTCTAATAATTCAGATTTACAATATTTAATACTAACCTTGCTGAAACAGGTGAAGGAACAAAACGATCGCATCGAGCAAATTCCTGGAGTACCACCTGTCATCAAGGGTATTGATATTTATAAATACTCTCAACAACCCTGGAAGCCAAGTGCAACACCTTTGCCGATTCCCAAGAAATTCAAAATGCCTGACATACCAAAGTACGATGGGACAACTAATCCATCTGATCATGTTACTGCTTTCACCACAGGAGTAAAAGGCCACGACCTAACTAAGCAAGAAATTGAATCCTTGTTGGTCAAAAAGTTTGGGGAGACACTCACCAAAGGAGCATTAACATGGTATTCTATTTTGCCCAAAAATTCTGTTGATTATTTTGCTGAGCTTGCAGATTTGTTTATAAAAGCACATTCCGGTGCACAAAAAGTGGAAAAAAGAATGGAAGACATATTCAAAATTAAACAGGGAGATACGGAGTTTCGTGAATTCGNGAAACGACCTAACTAAGCAAGAAATTGAATCCGTATTGGTCAAAAAGTTTGGGGAGACACTCACCAAGAAATTCAAAATGCTTGAAAATGCTTGCATATTTGTTTATAAAAGCACATTCCGATGCGCAAAAAGTGGAATAGAGAATGGAAGACATATTCAAAATAAAACAGGGAGATACATAGTTGCTTCGTGAATTCGTAGACATGTTTCAACGTGAAAGGATGCTTCTACCTAGAGTACCTGACAATTGGGCAGCTATGGCCTTTGCAAGTAATTTGAACGATAAAAGCTCTGAAGCCACGAGGAGACTCAAAGAAAGCTTGAGAGATTTCCCAGCTACGACATGGAGCGATGTTTATAATAGGTTGATCACGCTCAACTATGCCTAATAAAAGACTAAGCGGGCGTTGCAAATATAATCCGGGGTATTACGCCCAGAGTCGATCCCACAGGGAATTTACGTATCAATTAATTCGTCAGAATACGCAACTTTTACTCAATCAATTCTCTCAAGACTTTTTAATATAACTTGGTGATGTTTTACTAATTCTACTGACAATAATAATAAACTAGCAATTACTAACAATGTGTTGTAAATAATGATAATAAAGGTCTAAGGTTTGGTTTCCCCCGTTGGTGAATTCTTTCTCGGATATTTCTTATAGTTTAATTAATCGTCTCTATCAATCATGAACACTCTATCTACCATAAATCTCTCTCAAGTAATTATGATAATTTACTAGACGCACTCTCTCAAGTTACGCTAGCTAGATTGCATTACAGTTCACTTTAGATTGCACCCGAGGTATCGTTATCTCTAATCCAACCTCTAAACCCTCGGTTATGACTTTCGTCTATACTCCGGGAGTGATGTTGTTCAAACAACTACCTAAATATGCACTCTCTCTCAAGTAGATACATAATAAATAGGAACAGCTAATTGAGGGCCCTTCAATCAACTACAACAAGAACGTAGTTGAACAAATAGAGAATAATCAACCAAAATATATTAATATCGCAATAAATTCATCCCCAGCGGGTTCTACCAAAACCCTAGATTAAAGAAGTTAGCTACTCATGTTCATAAGAATAAAATCCAAAATAAATTGCATAGTCAAACTACAAAGTAATGAATAAAAGATGTAAAAATCAATGTTTTGTCACTTCAATGGTTTTCTCTCTTCAAATCCTTCGTCTGCCTTCCGAATACTCTTAGTTGTGTTTTAGGAGTCTATTTATATGTTTAGGACAAACCCTAAACGTGTAGGAGACTTCTATTCCACCCGGGAAACACTTAAACTCGTCAAAACTCGGAATTGACCGGAACCAGTGAACCAGGCGTTTGGGGCCAAACGCCCCCTTAAGGCCAGGGCAGGCCTGGCTTTAGGAGGCATACGCCCCCTAACGCTAGGGCCAGCCTTGCTTTAGGAGGAAAACGCCCCCCTAACGCCAGGGCCAGCCTGAATTTAGGAGGCAAACGCCTGGATAAGGCCAAGGTGTTCCCTCTTCGCCTCTCAAGCGTATTTTCGACGTATTTGCATCCATTTAGCTCGGTTTCCATCTCCAATTCACCTACACATGAAATAGACTCTATTATGAACATAAAAAGTGTATTTTTATCATTAACACACATAAAATATAGGGCATATAACATGTTAAACTATGAATTCTAG
>ML416182.1:0-22098 GCA_005239525.1 Nicotiana knightiana | reverse complement strand
ATTCCCAGTCTTTTATATATGGCCAGCGGCATCAAATTAATGCTGGCCCCCAAGTCACATAGAGCTTTGGTGAAAGTCAAGTTGCCTATGGTACAAGGAATTGTAAAACTCCCTGGGTCAGACAACTTTTCAGCAATAGGATGTGTTACCACCGCACTACAAGTCTGAGTAAGGGTGACAGTAGCTAGATCTTGGAAGTCAACTTTTCTAGACATCAATTCCTTCATCATTTTAGCATACCCAGGCATTTCTTTCAATGCATCAATCAATGGAATATTTACCTGTATCTGCTTTAGCATGTCCAAGAACTTCTTGTACTATTCATCCTTTTGGTATTTAGCCAGCCTCTGTGGGAATGGAGCTGGCGGTCTCTTTTTCCTAGTGATTTGAGACTTTTCTTTCTCAGCCACCACCTCAACTACGAGCTTCTGAGTCATCTCCACTTCTTTTTCAGTCTCACTCTGTGCTCTAGGTTCTTCTTCACTAGGTTGCACTGTTGCCTTGGTCAAGTTTGTTGAAGCATCAAGTTCAGTCGGCATGGGTACCAGTGTCTCGGTCTGTCTACTTTGATGAGCTATTTCCAGTTCCAAATTTAATTCTCTGCCACTACGAAGAGTCACTGCCATCAGCTGCCTTGGGCCCTGGTCCACAGGATTTACCTGAGTATCTGCAGGTAAAGTTCCAGGAGGACGACTGTTTACTGCCATAGATATCTGGCCCAACTGTATTTCAATATTTTTAATAGCTGCATCATGTACATCTACTCTTTCACTGATTTTGGCATTTGACCCAATTACCTGCTGCATCATAGCTTCTAACCTGGCAAACCCATCTTCTTGTCTTCCCCCTTGTTGATGCTGAGGAGGGTAGTATGATTGTTGCTGATTTTGATGGTTATAACCGTACGGTCTCTGATATGGTGCTGCATTGCCTTGTGGTCTCATGCCACCCATATTACCACTATTCTGCTATTGGTGAGGAGGTCTATATGGTTGAACTTGTTGACCCCAGTTTTGCCCCCTTTGTCTCTGACGTTCATAATTTGTCACATAATTCATATTTTCTGGATGAGGAGGGTTATCACATTATGCATTCCAGTGGTTACCAAGTGGTTGAATAATGCATGATGTGCATAAGTCTCCATTGGTTGTGTCAACAATGTGTACCTGCTGTTTTTGCCCCGATTCTTCCACCTTCTTTGTGAGTATACTCATTTGTGTTATCAAGGTGGCCACGTTCTCTGCAATGGTATTAGATGGATCGAATGGCACTGAATGAACTACAGGAGTAATGGGTGCATTCCTTGTTGTCCATCCTGAATTCTGTGCCATTTTATCAAGTAAGATTTGACTCTCTCTCCACGTTTTGCTCAGAAATGCTCCACCAGCCGAAGCATCTACATTTGCTTTAACAGTATCAGCCAAACCCATATAGAAACGCTGCCCCAACATTTGCTCTGGGATGCCATGATGTGGACAGATAACCAACATACCCTTAAATCGCTCCCATGTCTCTTGTAAGGTTTCAGCTGGTTTCTGTCTGAAGCTTAAGATTTCATCGATTTGTTGGGCAGTCTTGTTAGGTGGATGAAACTTGTTCACGAACTGCTTAACTAACTCCTCCCATGTGGTAATGGAATTTATGGGGAGTGAGTTTAGCCAAGTCTGGGAAGCACCAGTCATTGAGAATCGAAACAACAACAGTTTTATTGCCTCCGGGGTGACGTTAGGCTGCCTCTGTGTTTTGCAAATTGACAGGAAGTTTTTCAAATGCTGCTGGGGGTCTTCGATGTATGACCCTGAGAATAGTCCTTTGTTCTGCAATAAGTGCAGCATATTATTTGTTATCTGAAAGGACTCGGCCTGTATTTGAGGAACCAATATCGCCGTGGCCAAATTCTCAGCTGTGGGTTGTGCCCAGTCATATAAAGGAGCCTCAGTGACTGGTCTACCACATCATCCCCATGATTATTCCGGTTGTGTGGATCTACCATGTCGGTTTCAATTTGTTCAATTTGTGGTTGATGTTTGCTTTTCCGGTTGGTCCGGTTTATGGCCCTGAAAACTTTCTCGGGGTATGATAAGGCTTCAATTACTTCACCAGTCCTCGATGAGTTTCTAGGCATGCACCTGCAACACGTTAGCAAACAGTAAACTTTCAATGTGAAAACGAAAATTTGAAGAAAATGTACTATATTTCAGAATTTTGTATTTCTTCCAACTCAATTGATAATACCGTTAATTCCCCGGCAACGGCGCCAAAATTTGATCACGCTCAACTATGTCTAATAAAAGACTAAGCGGGCGTTGCAAATATAATCCGGGGTATTACGCCCAGAGTCGATCCCACAGGGAATTTACGTATCAATTAATTCGTCAGAATACGCAACTTTTACTCAATCAATTCTCTCAAGATTTTTAATATAACTTGGTGATGTTTTACTAATTCTACTGACAATAATAACAAACTAGCAATTAAATAACAATATGATGTAAACCATGATAATAAAGGTCTAAGGTTTGGTTTCCCCCGTTGGTGAATTCTTTCTCGGATATTTTCTTATAGTTTAATTAGTCTTCTCTATCAATCATGAACACTCTATCTACCATAAATCTCTTTCCAGTAATTATGATAATTTACTAGACGCACTCTCTCAAGTTACGCTAGCTAGATTGCAATACAGTTCACTTTAGATTGCACCCGAGGTATCGTTATCTCTAATCCAACCTCTAAACCCTCGGTTATGACTTTCGTCTATACTCCGGGAGTGATATTGTTCAAACAAATACCTAAATATGCACTCTCTCTTNCTACCAAAACCCTAGATTAAAGAAGTTAGCTAGACATGTTCATAAGAATCAAACCCAAAATAAATTGCATAATTGAACTACAAAGTAATGAATAAAAGATGTAAAAATCAATGTTTTGTCACTTCAATGGTTTTCTCTCTTCAAATCCTTCGCCTGCCTTCCAAATCATCTTAGTTGTGTTTTAGGAGTCTATTTATATGCTTAGGACAAACCCTAAACGTGTAGGAGACTTCTATTCCACCCGGGAAACACTTAAACTCGTCAAAACTCGGAATTGACCGGAACCAGTGAACCAGGCGTTTGGGGCCAAACGCCCCCTTAAGGTCAAGGCAGACCTGGCTTTAGGAGGCAAACACCCCCTAACGCCAGGGCCAGCCTGACTTTAGGAGGCAAACGCCCCCCTAACGCGAGGGCCAGCCTGGCTTTAGGAGGCAAACACCTGGATAAGGCCAACGTGTTCCCTCTTCGCCTCTCAAGCGTATTTTCGACGTATTTGCATCCATTTAGCTCGGTTTCCATCTCCAATTCACCTACACATGAAATAGACTCTATTATGCACATAAAAAGTGTATTTTTATCATTAACGCACATAAAATGTAGGGCATATAACATGTTATACCATGAATTCTAGCCTCGCATCATAGGTACAACACCAAATTATGAATTGAGGAAGATACTATTGCCCAATCAAAAACAGAAGACAGGATGAGTTCTAGATGCTCCGAATCAGAAAGGAGAACTGGCAAAAACAGGTACGATCCATACATGGGACCTTCGGGATGAGAGGCTCGTTCCAAATTTGAAAACCCACGGCCTGATCACAGACCGTCAAATAGAGATTCGAGCTCATCATCATTAAGATCCAAAAAGGACCGAGATGAGCGAAGTAGAGGTAATGCAAGAATTGGAGATTACAATTTCAATATAAGTACTTCCGAATTAATTACAGTATTAAGAAATATGGGTGATAAAGTTCGTTGGCCTAAAGAAATGAGGTCAAATCCAAACAAAAGGAACTTAGAATTCTGGTGTGAATTTCACAAATGATCATGGGCACAAAACATCAGACTGCAGGTTATTGCAAGGTGAGGTAGAACACTTATTCAAAAAGGTTATCTAACAGAACTGTTTAGTGAAAAAGGTAAACAGACATATATGAAGAATAGGCAGGAGCACCCAAAGCCACCATCTCCGAAGAGAACTGTAAACGTGATCAATGGAGGAGATGAGGTAAATGGCGTAACTTATACTTCAGCAAGAAGGATGACCAAGTTCACAGTGACCCACGAGAAACGGACTCGTGAAACTTTGGAGGCTGACAGCATCTCATTCGACGACTTAGATGCTGATGAATTACTGCTTCCACATAACAACGCACTAGTAATATCTCTACTTATACATGACATTAATGTGAAAAGAGTATTGATTGATCCAGGTACCTCGGTCAATATCATTTTGCTGAGGGTTGTGGAAGAGATGTTAATGGGGGACCGTGTAATTATAAAAGCACGTTCCTTGTCTGGATTCGACAACTCTACTGTCATAACAAAAGGAGAAATTGAGCTTAATACCTATGCAAAAGGCGTCGTCAAGGAAACAAAATTTCAAGTTATAGATACAAATATGGCTTATAATATAATAATGGGGAGACCATGGATCCATGACATCGATGCAGTACCATCCTCCCTACATCAGGTAATCAAATTCTCTTCCAGATGGGGAATCCAGTAAATTCAAGATGATCAGCAAACTTTAAGAAACATCAATTCAGTGATGCATTCCAACAAAAAAGAAATAGTGGAGGAATCAAAAGACGAGGGAGCAACTCGAACAAACACGGAAGAAAATGATAAAGAAACGGTGAATCAAATCACCACGGATGTCACATCAAGACATATGGACATGGATTCCAGACCTGATGTTATTCAAGAACCAGTAGAGAATGAATATATCAAGACAACGATTGAGGAGCTCAAAGCTGTTCCACTGTTCGAGCTTAAGCCTGAGCACAAAATCTACATAGGAGCAAGGCTAAGCCCGACCAGAAGAGGTAAGTTAATTAAATATTTAAAAGTTAACGCAGATTGTTTTTCTTGGTCCCATTAAGATATGACAGGTATACCCCAGAAGTGATGACTCGCAAACTAAATGAAGACTCATCCTTCGTACCTGTCAAGCAAAAGAAAAGAAAGCAAGGGTCGTTCAAGAATTAAGTGATCGATGAAGAGGTACAGAAACTCTTAAAAATCGGTTCAATACGTGAGGTATAATATCCTAATTGGTTAGCTAATACTGTAGTGGTACCTAAAAAGAATGGTAAATGGAGAGTATGCGTAGATTATACGGATTTGAATAAAGCATGCCCAAAAGACTCATTTCCATTACCGCACATAGATCAAATGATTGATGCCACTACAGGTCATGAATTATTAAGCTTTCTAGATGCATATTCTGGTTACAATCAAATAAAAATGGACCCCTCAGACGAGGAAAAAACCTCCTTTATTACAAACAGGGGGACTTATTGTTATGAAGTCATGCCTTTTGGCTTGAAAAATGCTGGAGCCATGTATCAAAGGCTAGTGACCAAGATGTTCCAGGAACATCTGGGGAAAACAATGGAGGTGTATATTGATGACATGTTGGTAAAGTCAACAAAGGCAGAAGATCATTTCCAACATCTCTCGACTACTTTCGAGATCATCCGCAGGTATAACATGAAGTTAAATCCATAAAAATGCCCCTTTGGCGTCGAATCGAGTAAATTTTTGGGTTTTCTCGTATCAAATAGTGGCGTTGAATTAAATCCTGCTCAAATTAAATCTATTGAAGAAATACCTGATGTACTAACGAGCAAAAAAGAAGTTCAAAGATTAACAGGTAGGATTGCAGCTTTAGGAAGATTCATCTCCAGATCTTCAGAGAAGAGTTTTAAATTATTCTCAGTACTAAAGAAGCAGAATCAGTTTGAATAGACTGAAGAATATCAACAAGCTCTTAAAAACTTGAAGGCTTATCTATCGAATCCCCCACTATTATCTAAAGCAAAGGAAGGGGAAAGGTTATACATTTATCTTGTTGTGGAAGAAATAGCCGTAAGTGCAGTCCTGGCAAGGGAGGACAAAGGTAAGTNGTCACCCAATTACTGTTGTAACCTCATATCCTTTGAGAAATATTTTGCATAAGCAAGAACTGTCAGGTAGACTGGCTAAATGGGAAATAGAACTAAGTGAATATGGCATAGTCTATCAACCTAGGACTGCAATAAAGTCTTAGGTTTTAGCCGATTTTGTCGCAGCTTTTAACACTAGCTTAATTCCTGAAGAAGAAAAAGAGTTACAAATCTTTACTGGAGCTAATCCAGGAATATGGACTCTATTCACCGACGACTCTTCTAATATCAAAGGAGTCTGGATGGGAATTGTTTTAATACCACCTTCGGGTGAAAAGATAAGCAAGCTATTCAATGTTATCCCATTACTAACAATGAATCAGAGTACGAACCTGTCATTGCAGGACTCGAATTAGCACGAGAACTCTCAATTGAGCAGATCGTGATCAAAAGTGACTCTCAACTAGTGGTGAACCAGATGCAGGGGACTTATACTGCTAGAGAGACTCGAATACAATAGTATCTGGAAAAGACACGAGTCCTGGTGCAGCAGTTCCAGTCATGGAATATTATGCAAGTACCTAGAGAGGAAAACGTAGAAGCGGATGCATTAGCTAATCTTGCAGCAGTTACAAATGTAACAAATAAAGACAATGCTATTGTGATGCATTTATTTCATTCAGCCATTGACAAGGACAAGAATGAGGTAACATTTAAAAATCTAACTTGGGATTGGAAAAACAAAATTATAAATTTTTTTCAGAATGGTACCGTGCCTAAAGATAAGAAAGAAGCTCAAGCACTTCGCCGAAAAGCTGCACGGTACTACCTAGTTTGTGATACTCTGTATCACAAAATATTTGGAGGTCCCCTAGCAAGGTGCCTTGGACCAAACCAAACTGAGTACGTGATGAAAGAAGTACACGAAGGACATTGTGGGAACCACGCAGGTGCAAGATCCTTAGTCAAAACCCTAATCAGAGTAGGGTACTATTGTCCTAAAATGGAAGAAGACGTTGAAAATTTCGTAGCCAAATGCGATAAATGTCAGTGATATGCTAACAATATGCATCGGCCCGCAGAATTACTACACCCTGTTGTATCACCTTGGCCATTTATGAAATGGGGAATGGATATAGTAGGACCTCTACCCCCAGCTAGAGGAAAGGTACGATTTTTACTTGTATTAACAGATTATTTCTCAAAATGGGTAGAGGCGGATACTTTTAAATAGGTTCGAGAAAAAGAAGTGAAAAGTTTCATATGGCGAAACATCATATGCCATTTTGGTGTACCAAAGGAAATTGTATGTGACAATGGGCCCCAATTCATAGGCTCTCAAATAATAGAATTCTTCCAAAGCTGGCAAATCAAACAAATCACTTCTTCACCATATCATCCCGTGGCTAACGGGTAAGCTGAGTCAACAAATAAAATCATTGTTAACAATCTGAAGAAATGATTGGAAAAAGCTAATGGAAATTGGCCTGAAGAATTACTGGCAGTATTATGGGCTTATAGAACTACTGCAAAGACAACCATGGGAGAAACCCCATTCGCGCTTGTTTACGGCTCAGAATCTCTAATACCAGTGGAAATCGGGGAACCGAGCATGAGATTCACAACAACAACAGAAGAAACAAACAATGACAAGTTGAGAACAAATCTGGATTTACTCGAACAAAGGAGAGAAGCTACTTTAATACACATGGCAGCTCAAAAGCAAATCATAGAGCGATATTACAACAAAAAAGCTCACCTCAGATATTTCAAAATTGGGGACTACATCCTTAAGAAAGTCTTTCAATCAACAAAGGAGGCTGGACCCGGAAAATTAAATCCAAATTGGGAAGGACCTTACAAAGTGCGTGGTATTGCTAGAAAAGGAGCCTATGAGTTGGAAACCATGGATGTCAGAATTTTACCAACAAGTTGGAATGCTGTTCACTTGAAGAAATATTACTTCTAAGGAAAAGGAATACCCATGGTCAGATATCATTACATTCAATTTTATTTAGTATAGTTAAATTTATACTAACCATTTTAGATGATAGGCAAAAAACTAACCCATAACCAGATGATGATATTAGACCTGAATAGACACGAGGAAAAAAATTGAATTCTCGGTCTAGGGTTAAGCAGTCATCTAAACTATATACCTTCGAGTCACGTTTGTTTTTCCTTTTCAGGAAAAGGACCACAAGAAAGGAATAATCAAGTGCTCGAGATTTTATTCTTCAAAGCTCAAACACTTGGGGGACTATACAATATGAAAGAGGCAAAGAAGACTATCAAAAGAGTCAACGTTCAAGCCTGTCCATTTTTCCCAACAAATCAAAAGTTACGAGCAGAATCAAAGAGCCAAAGACAAAAACATACTCGTGAATATAAACGAATGTTTAGGTTAAAGGCAGAATTTAGTTACGGGAAGAAATTCATACCCCCGTGTTTATTCAAAACCTGTTGTAAATGAAAACAGTTACGAAAGAGTCGTAGACAATGCTCAAAAACATGTAAAATGTTACAAAAGTTCGGATAATATAAAAACTTTCTGCAAAACATTATTCGGAATAAACAAGTGAATTCCTATCTCTCTTTTGTATGTTTACACCATTATGAAGTTGAGACGTCTTCTTCATTAAGTGTCGTTCATAAAAGGGCCCTCTTTTATAAATCGTGCTTATTTAAAAAAGACATGAAATGCTGAAGAATTTTTTAATGCAAAATTAAGTACCAAAAGGGTAAACAAAAACCTGAATGTAAAGCATGCAGACACTTAAGAGTAAAACGAAAACTCAAAAAAACACAAGTCATGCTAAGAAATGTAAATGTTAATATTATATAATGGTAAAAACTAAGTATTAACTTAGTTTAAACCAAATTTGTTTATACAAAGTTGCCCCTAAGTTGTCATTGGGGACTTACTAAACCAAACTTCACCCCCAAATGAGACCGGGGGTAACCACCAATTGTTCCAAAAAAAGAAAAAGAGAGGGGTTGATAAACTTTCACTAGGCACCGGGAGGATTATCTTCATCAGCAGGAGGAGCAGATTGAGATGGCGAGGTTTGGGCAACAGCTTCATCAGGCACGATCTAATCACCCATTGGAATTTCAACTTCAGGTGATTAAAAATTTTGACTTTGCCGAGACTTTTCAATCGTCTCCTTAGTCTTGGAAATTTCAGCTTCTAAGTCAAAATTTTCTTGGCCCATTTCCATCAATGTGTCAAGCCGGACATTCAAATAAGCCCAACTCACATCAACAACTTCCTTATCCTCAAGAGCCTCGTAATTTTCTCCCATTGTTCAATATCGACTCTCAGATTATCTCTTTCAACCACGATAACATCATAAGAAGCCTGCAAAGGGGCAAGAGATCTTTCCAGAAACGGAATCTTGTTTGAATATTCACAGAGGTCCTCTTGAGTATGAGTAAGTGATTGCACAAATTCACCAGCATAAGCCTCATTCTGGTCCAACAAAGCCTTCAAGCTTCTTATCTCTTCAGTAGCATCGGAAAGCTGCTCCGAAAAGAAAGACTCCAAGATATTTTTATCCTTGCCTGCTTGACTTGATAAAGCCTTCTCGATGGCCAATCCCGCTGCAATTACTCTAACCTACTTCTCTAAGGTGCACTTTTCCTCTTCTACTGCTTCCATATAAACTCGAAGGCTCTCAAATTGTTCCTTCCAGTTATTAGCCTCGGTATGGTGGTCATTCATTAACTGCTCCATATGTACGATCTTTTTCATCAACTCTGTACGAATGAGATTGATCTACACAAACAAAGGGGGGAAATTAGATACGACAAAGGCTAGTGTTAAGCAGAAATAACAGGAAGGTTACCTTCAAAGATGAGTTTGCAATCTCATTCATCCACGTTAAGGAGCTATGACTTTCCAATTTTGACTTTTCAACGGGGCCAATCAAAGGCTTCAACCACACATCCTCCTGGCCTGATTTCTTTAAGAGGATACTTTCCGCAGGAACCTCGATCATAATTTACTTCATATCCCCATTGCTAGAAGACCCTACTTCAATAATAGAAGGCATAGAAACAGCAACAGGCACGACAGACTGAAGCTCCACTGGAGCAGAAGGAGGAAAGATGGCAAAAGGCGTCTCCTCAGAAATTGAGCCAAAACCTTGATGGAACAATTGTTCAACTGAATCAGTGGCTGCAGAAGGAGTTTCCTCCTCAGAGTATGCAGGGGTAGAATGATCAGGCCTAGGCATGGAAGATGGAACAGTAAGGGGAGCAGATTCATCATTAGACATGACTCTTCTTCTTGCTCGTGGCCTACGAACCAACGAGCCTTCCTCCTGCTCCTCCTCATCTTCTAAGGTTTGAGTCCTATCCACTTTCCTTTTTGACGAAGAAAAATTTAAGATAATTTCTTGAGCCTTGGCCAAAGAGAGCTTCGAAGCAGTTATAGCAGTAGCGGTGACACCACGAGCGGGAAACCCTAGCAATCAAAAGGGATTAGAGAAGTTCAAAAAAGAGAGAAAAGGGTAAGTAAAAAAAAAACCTACCATGGGTTTTTAATTTCCAACCAAACTTTGCAGAAAGGCATTTCCAAGAACGTTTTTCCATTGGAGCGATCAACAACAATTTTTCTATCCAACCACGGAAACCGGAAATCTCCTTGACGGTTCCCATGGTTGCTGAAAAAGACAAAAAAAGTCACGATACTGAACATCTATCAAGAATAAGGAAATAAGTGAGTAAACAAAAAATTACGTGCAAAGATCCACTTCTCAGGGAAGGGTAAATTTTCTTCCCTATATATCCACCTGTAGGGACAGCAACAAACCTGGCATACCAACCTATCTTTATCATCATTAGGATTGACTAAAACTCTTTTACTCCTAGCTACAAGAGTAAAGATTCCTTGGCGGAATAAATTGGGAGAGTAGAGGTGAATAAGATGATAAAAGTTAAAAGGAAGTGAAGCTAAGTTAGTCAAATATCTGAGGCATGCTACTGCCCTCCAGACGAAGGACCGATTTGTCCCAAACACACGTTAAAAAATCGACAAAACTCCATAATCAGGGTGGATGGAAGGCCTGAAACCCAAATTAAAAGGGTAGGTATATACAAAAGAATAGCCTGCGTTGTAAGAAGTTATCCTTTGATTTTCATTGGGGAACAAGACCGGGAAATCAAATTTCCAGTAATAGTCTCTGCGCACAAGAGAAATCAAACCCTCAGTAATTTGAGTAGGGTAAAGATCAACGCGATCATGAGACGTCATGGAAGAAAGTTGTTTTCTGATGGCTTCACTGTAATTTATGAAAGAAAATTCAGAGGGTACAATCTCATCTACCTTTGGTTTGCGAAGTGGTTCACTGGACTCTCTACTTTTAGAAAAAGATCTAGAAGCTCTAGCCCTAGAAGAAGACAGAGTAACAATAACCCTAGAAGTTAGTGGGGGAGTAATGTTACATTGAGAAGAAGAAGACCCTCTAGAAGGTGTTGAGCCCAAACTCCTTAATCTACTGCCCCTCCTACTTTGAATCGGAGCAGAAGAAGGAGATAGTTCATCGACTATTATTACTTTTTTGGGGTCTGGGTTTAAAGAAGACATATTTGCAAGAAAGAAGGACTCGCAAGCAGCAAAAGAAAGTTAGCAGTTTTTCGTAGAAGCAAAGGCAAAAATGGGTATTTATACACGAAGGCAACCGTCAAAAAATGGAAAGATACTGATGTGAAAGTCATTATTAAAATTGGCACTTCGTGACTGATGCAACCGCAAAAATCCCTAAAGTGCGCTGATGAATTGCACAACCAATTCGGAATCACCACATGGAACATGCATTTAATATAAGTGACAAGCGAAGCGAACGTTCAGAGGCAGATGTAATGACATGAGTAGAATGGCGGCAAAAGAAAATTCCCTCCATAATTGTATATCCACTTACCAAATATTCAATTGATAAATAAATAGTAAGTGGGGGGACTATATGTATTGGTAAAAAATAGACATTACACGTGTAATATCTGTCGTGCACCCTTTTTCCTCGCGGAGATCAGGTTTATGATATTGGTTGGGACAACTCGTTCCTTTTGTGAAAGGGGTTTTGCATATTTTTGAGAGTCGCCACCTAATGAGTTTAACAGTGCGTTAGGACACCTAAGGGGTTCAATTACAACTACGTTACTAACCAGAGATTTGGGTAAGGGCTTGAAATTTTTCTAAGGGGAAGGTGTTAGGAACCCCTCAGGATCCACAAGTGTGGTTCCGGCCAAATAGTTTTGTGAATTTGTACAATTAGGAAATAACAAATAAAGGTTCAAATAAGAGGGGATTTAATTCTTAAGCATGCAGATGTTTGAAAATAGTAAAGGAGATTAGACTTTGAAAAGGATTACGAGCTAAGCATATAAGAGGTGTCCTAGGTTTATAATAATATGGATCACATCAATGCAATACCCGGTAATCACTCCTCGAAGAGGGGCTACACGTGGTATTAGCGCACCGGTCATCATATCCATATGCTATCCTTCCCGCCCCGTGAAGGTGATTAAAGCGTGTGTTGGTCACGGATTCTATTGCGTGCTATTACCCGTCCCATCCTATCAGTCCTGGAGGAGGTTAGGACTACTATCCTAGAAGGTGAGTACTAGGAAGACCTTCAGGTTTAAAGGGGGAAAAATCCTAAGGCTACAAGCAATGAACATATAAGACTGTAGTCAGTGGGAAACACATAGGAGCATGTACGGAGCTCAGATTTTCCTCCGCAGATAGTGCATATAATTAACACGACTCAAACACATATAAGGGCAGTATTGTTAATTAAGATCCTAAGACATGGTATCTAGGTGAATTCAGAGGATAAACAGACAGGCAGACTTGTTTTATAACTCAAGGAAAACATGCTCTTAATCAATTTGTCTACTAATTTAAAAGAAATACATATTAGTGTTAAGCAACACACACAAGAGAGACAGATTTCTAATTTTTGAAAAAAAATTAACTACCTAAGGCTTGCCTAGGCGGGGGCAGTGTATATCAGCAGAATTATTAAAGGAACTGTTTCAAATTATTACTTAAACATGCCATTCTAGGTTGTTCAGAACACAGAAGCATTACCAGTTATTTTTTGAGAAAACTGAGTGGGATGGTTATACTTTTTATACCTTAGTAATTAGCCTAAATGTAGTTGAGCGATTAGGACCCTATAACATGATATCTAATGCACATATAGAGATGCAGAATGATGCGTATGCAGAATTCCTAAGCATGATTTCTAAATGCTCAGTATTAATCATGGTTTCAGAAGATGCTAGAATGATAATTTATTTTAATGTTGTTTAGCCTAAGACAAGATTTCTAAGCGTACATGGCAGTGTGGAACATGACAGTAGAAAATACCATTTATTAGGAGGATTTTTCTAAGTAAAAGTGAACATGCTGAAACAGTAGGTATGAGACCTAATAAACATGATTTCTAATGCACGAATTTGAACACATGGGCCTAAACATGATTTCTATTGCACATATAAGAAATAAAGTATAATAACATGATTTCTAATGCATGAATTTCAACACATGGGCCTAAACATGATCTCTATTGCACAAATAGGAAATAAAGTCTAATAGCATGATTTCTAATGCATGAATTTCAACACATGGGCCTAAACATGATCTCTATTGCACAAATAGGAAATAAAGTCTAATAGCATGATTTCTAATGCATGAATTTCAACACATGAGCCTAAACATGATCTATATTGCACAGATATGAAATAAAGTCTAATAACATGATTTCTATCCCTTTAATAGCTAATGCATGCGTAGCTACCCATCCCTTTTCACTATCCATCCCCTGAGTTGTTTACACATTATTACAGGCCTGGGAATTATGAATTACACAAC
This sequence comes from Nicotiana knightiana, assembly GCA_005239525.1. Taxonomy (NCBI): domain Eukaryota; kingdom Viridiplantae; phylum Streptophyta; class Magnoliopsida; order Solanales; family Solanaceae; genus Nicotiana; species Nicotiana knightiana. The sequence goes on along the minus strand of ML416182.1, from coordinate 8,294 downwards.
CAAAGGAAAATAAGAAGTTACTTCTATAGGGAGCCTTCAATTAGGCCCAGATCTTCCAAACATCACTACCATATGGTATTTCATAGCCTTTTCATAATCTGGATGTGTCAGAGTTCCCTAAGGACCTCAAGGGCTCCCGGGAAGTGCTCACACCCAGACATAGCCAAAAGAATTAAACATGTGCAGTGTGGAAGTGCCATCCTTGTGTGTCAGAGTTCAGAGGGTACTCAAAGGGTTCCAAAGCAGTGCTCACACAAAGGGGGCTGAACTTAAACTTCTAAGAGTGTGTGTGAGAGTGCTTTTATTTGAAGAGTAAGTGAGAAAAATAGTTTTTGAAGAAGGAAATAGAAGTTTAACATCACAAAGGACCAAGGATATTCCAACAAACACAAAGGACCAAGGATATTCCAACAAACACAAATAGGGGCTAATGGGATTAGGGACAAAACAGAGCATGTAAGGTCATACATACAACATGCCGATACACATGAACATACAATCAGAGACTCCTAAGGGTCTAGAGGACCAGGGAGTATAATGCTAGGTCAGATTAACACCTAAGGCCATGGTTAAACTAATGTACCAGTCATAGGAATGTAAGAATTAGGTGCTAAGTGTACAGAAACATGTCGGTCATAAACAGATAAAGCCTAATTTAAACATGCAGAGGGGATTTCAGAGTCTTAGATACATGCTGAAGAATAAGTAAGCAAGTTGGAAGCATGCTGAATCATAACAGTAAAGAAACATGTTGGTTTGAGGACTGAAATATAAATTAGAACATACCAGTGAAATGGAGAAAGCAATAACACAAACAGGAAAGTAGGAGAATGCACAATAGTTTGCCTTGGCTTGTAGACGGGTAACCCAGAGTAGTGGTAATTAGCACTGAACAGAGAGCAGGAAGTCTTTTGAATTGTGAGAGAGTTTTTTTGAACGATTCCTTCGTATGTGTGTGTGCGTGTGTATGAATAGAGTATATCTAGTTTTGAAAAGTAGGCATAGGAATAAGGTCAAAATCATAGTTCAGCAGTAATTATAGAAATAATCATCAATTAGAATCAATTTAGTATACAGACTTCCTTTAGTTAAGGAATCATACCCAAACGGTAACAAGTAGTGGAAACAAAAGGAAAGGAATCAAGTAAAGTGTATATAATTATAGAAATAAACACAATTAGGATCCAACCAATACAAGTACTCCCCACAATTAAGGAGTCACAGTTCAAACAAGTACAACAGTAGTAAAGAAGGAAAGAGAACTAATTTGAAAAACTGATTTTAATCGTACAAAGAGTAGTAAAGAATAGGGCATGTGATTAAGGCTAGGTACAAAATATACTAATTAAGGAAAGTATATAATTAATTGACAACATACTTATACATAACAGAAGGTAGAAAATAATTCTGAAAATTAGTAAGAAATCCCTCGAAATCACAGGGAATCAGTTATCAAATAAGCAAAATGTCACACAAATATGCAAAACTAGTAAAGAGTTCTACGAAAAAATACACAATATCACAGTTCTAAGGAAATAGAGAAGATAACACCGATTTATCATGACACTATGAGAATAAGCAGGTAATAAACTAGAATCAGGACCATAAGGAAGAACAATATCAAATATGAGTTAGGGTTTTGTATAGAGCATGATATAGTCAGGAATAATCGAACACAAAACCCTAACAAGCAAACATAAATAAGAATCACAGAATCGTTGGATGTTTATGAGAAACATATAAATCAACTAAACACAGCAACCAAGACGAACTCAGAACCCTAGAAATGGGTTTTTTAACAGAATAAATCAAGTAAAGAGAGAATGCTTAATCAAACATTTAAAATATATTTAGAATCATAGGTTAGTACCAAAAATCAGAAGAGAAAGCGTTTTGAAAGGGGTTAAGAAACCTTAGTTGAGATGAAGCATTGTTTTAGAGAAATCAGAAAACCTTTAAGGAAAATGATAAAGAGCCCATAATATACACAGATCTAAGTCAGATCTAAAAGAAAATCGAAAAATACTAGGGGTTAGGGTTTCAGAGGGTTTAAAAACAAGGAAAACCTTAAAGATGTCGCCAGCATTAGCCGGAAAAGTCATGACTCTTACTCAGATGCCCGGAGGAGGCTGGAAGATGGCATGAGGGATCATAGGTAGGATCTGAACCACTCCAGGCTCGCCTGAGGGCCTTAGGGTGCCATTAGACCGCCGTAGGGTGAAGCAATAACCAGGAGACAATGAAGGACCACAGTTTCCGGCGAGGGAACTAGCCGGAGAAGACGAACAAACTCCATCGGAGGTGGGGAGATAAGGGAAGGTTCTAGAGAGAACCAGAGAGAGATAGAGAGATAATGAGGGATTGGGAAAGTGAGGGATCGGAGGGGGGGGGGCAAGTCTAGGTTTAATTATGGTAGGTGAGATCTGGGCCGTTGATCTAATTTGATCAACGGCTCAGATAGATCCGGGGTTGGGCCGGGTATGGAATTGGTTGGAGCTGGGTATGGGATTGGGTTGATTATATTCTGATGGGTTGGGTTAGAATTAGGCTAGAATTTAAATAAATGTGGCTAATTGTTAAACACCCATTTAAAATAGATAAATAATTAAATAAAATTATCTAGTAATCATATAAGATGAAATTGAATGCTAGATAAATGAAATTAAGGTAATTAATGAGTATAAAAAATATAAAATGAAATAATTATTGATTTAAATGGTATAAATGTACAATTAGGCCATAGTTGCAAAGTTATTGTAATTATGGTCAAATAATGACAGGTTGGCTAATTTGTGAAATAATTAAATCCTAATAGAATTAAAAATGATATATTGACTAGGAAATATTTTGAAATTCTTTATAATACAATTTATGAATAAATATTGAATATAAAAAATACTGAATAAATTGGAAATTTTTTAAAAAAAAAATATGAAAAATCTCGGAAAAATACCAGTTATTATAAAGAGCGATTTTGAAGGTATATATACAAACTTTAAAATAATTTGAGAAAAATTGGGTATCAACAGCTGCCCCTCTTTACCCGGGAAGGATGGAAGAGTTGTCGGGTAAAGATATGATGGCCAATTTTGACTGAGTGGAAATAGCTTGAAAGGTTCAGGCCGCACCCCGGTTCTTGAGCTGCCTACATATCCCTGGTCTTACAGGAATCAGGCCGTATGTAGTTCCGGGATCATCGGTGAAGTATACCGATGAAGTTTTAAGAACGGACGCCAAGTACAGGGTTAGATGAGCAAATGGCTTACGGGATAGTTAGGAGACCTGGAGCGGAACCGCTTTTGCCTGGATGGCTGTTGCTTGCCGGATTACCTGCAAATAAACAATACAAGCGTATATTGTGCGTAATTTAACATGATGCAAATTCCCGTTGGACGATGAATGCTATCTTTGGACGGTTAAGGATGACGTCTTTAGCCTATGATGTCCTGGTCCATGAATTGTTTTGATGAGGGATTCGCATGCCATGAAATGATGTTCTCGGGCCATAGGGATGATGCCTCCGAACCATGACGCCTTTGAATAATGATATGCAAAATGATAAAAAGAGATCCTCAGGCCATGACATGGTGTTCTCGGGCTATGAAGATGGTTCCTCCGAACAATGACGCCTTTGGATAGGTTGACGATATTTCAGCCCATGAAGATGCAATAGCATGATGCTGACAAGACAGATCTTAGTCTTGAGAATTTAAAAAGGAAGAGTTTAGCCCGAAAGGAAGCCAATGATAGAGACAGGGGTTGCTTTTGAAAAGTAAATGAGAGACATCGTTTAGTCTCGGAAGGAAAAAAGGTAGCGTTATGCAATATGCGGATGCAAATGGAGACATCGTTTAGTCTCGGAAGGCAGAAAGGTAGCTTTATGAAATATGCGGATGCAGATGGAGACAACGTTTAGTCTCGGAAGGCAGAAAGGTAGCTTTATGAAATATGCGGATGCAGATGGAGACAACGTTTAGTCTCGGAAGGCAGAAAGGTAGCCTTATGCAAGATGTAGATGCAGATGGAGACATCATTTAGCCTCGGAAGGCAGAAAGGTAGCCTTATGCAAGATGAGGATGCAAATAGAGACATCGTTTAGTCTCGGAAGGCAGAAAGGTAGCCTTATGCAATATGCAGATGCAGATGGAGACAACGTTTAGTCTCGGAAGGCAGAAAAGGTAGCCTTATGCAATATGCAAATGCAGATGGAGACAGCGTTTAGTCTCGGAAAGCAGAAAGGTAGCCTTATGCAATATGCGGATGCAGATGGAGACATCATTTAGTCTCGTAAGGCAGAAAGGTAGACTTATGCAAGAATTAAATAAACGACAATAGAAATTCTTAGCTGGTAATAGATCGCAGTATCGTGACCGTTGTGAGCATTGCAATTTACGAAGCATTATTTCTTGCTGATAATAAATGTTGGCATGTGCGGCGGTTTCGAGAGTCGTATTTTCGAATAGTATCTGTCCTTCAGCGGATAGCGTGTTTTGGGCTTTTGCAATTTGTGCCTGCATCCAAAGAAAGATCGTGAGTTTTGTAAAGGCGGAAGGTTAGTTCGCATTCTCGCTGGCTATTCTTGGCTCGCTTGCTTGATCACTATGATGCTGTATGTATCATTGGGTAGCGTTCTCTAAACAAGCTGTTTCAGAAAAATAAATATGCATGGTTTTGTAAGAGTGTAATATATAATTTAAAATAGTTTTTAGATGAACCGACGATGTGGCACGGCTTGAGACATTGCGACCTCTTCTGCTGCGGAATTTTGAGGGTCCTCCTCAAAATTCTTCCCCAGTTTGCTGGGTGGATGCCTCTGGCTGCTGCTCGCGCCACGACTGGATGAACTTGCTTCGGAATTTTGACCCTCAAAATTCTGCCCCAGTTTCCAATTGCAGGGAAAAATAGATTTTTATTGAATTGTGACCGAACCCGTAGGGCTGACTACGTATCCCCTCTTAAACGGAAATCAGGTCAGGCGTAGTTCAAATTACATCATTGAGAAAGCATAAAGATTACACATAGTAGCGCTTGACTGCATCTGAATTGATTGGCTTGGGCCAGACTTCTCCGTCCATCTCTGCGAGTATAAGTGCTCCTCCTGTCAGCACTCTATAAACCACGTACGGACCTTGCCAGTTTGGAGAGAACTTCCCCTTGGCTTCATCTTGATTCGGAAAGATTTTCTTTAACACCAGTTGCCCTGGTGCGAACTATCTCGGCTTGACTTTCTTGTTGAAGGCCCTGGCCATTCTGTTATGATATAGTTGACCATGACATACTGCATTAATTCTCTTCCCGTCTATGAGGGATAGTTGCTTATAACGGCTTCTTACCCATTCTGCATCGCTGAGCTCAACTTCATGTATAATTCTTAGAGATGGAATCTCCACTTCGGCAGGAATAACAACCTTTGTACCATAAACTAGCATATAGGGAGTTGCCCCTGTTGATGTGAGGACAGTGGTGCGGTATCCCAGTAAGGCGAATGATAACTTTTCATGCCATTGCTTATGCCTTTCTATCATCTTTCTTAGTATCTTCTTGATGTTTTCTGAATCTCCCAGGTTGATAATTTCGGTCTAGTCCAGGTTGGACTTAGGTCTGTTCTCAAAGTTCTCAACTTCTTTGACAATGTCGTCAGGTATGTCGTCCTCTTCTGAATCAATGTCCGTTTTCCGCGTTGTCTCATTGCATGTCACAGTCATCGGTTCATCAAGACAAGTAATAGTAATGCTGTATAAATAAAGTAATGGGAGAAAACAATAACAATAGATATCAGATTTGTAAAATTTAGAAGATGCTTTGATAGATTGAACAATTGTTTTGAACATTGAAGATCCTTATTGCATAAATTGAAAAATGCGGGAAAAGGAAAATCATTTAGTAAATAAAACAGTAAATAATGCTTGTTTTAGCCTTGCTACCTCGAGGCTCGTCGGGCTTTGGTTGTCTTGATAGACCAGTTCTTGAGATATGCCCCCTTGATCACAGTCTGTATGGAAGGGCTTTCCTCCCCCCCGAGGAAAACACAACAATCCATATCATCATTCTCTAGGAACAAACTCCTCATTGCTGCAAGTGCTTATTCTTCATCTGATCCATAAATAATGTCGGCCTGATTGAAACTCTGCTCAAGATAAGGTATTGGCTGATCCAAAGGGTAATAGGGACTGCGCCAGTGGCGACCAGTCATTGAATTCCTGCCAGGTGTACTCATACCCCAGAATGAAAGTGGTGCCATGTTCATTGAGCTTTATGGGCTTCGTGATCCCTTGGAGGTTTTTACCGAGTCCTTTGCCTGGCTCATATCCTCTCTAGTTCAAGATGCTCTCCATCTTGTTATCCCACCATTTTTCCTTGTCGATAGCATTGACCCGTTCAATATGGTGGTAAGTTCCTCCGCCTATCTTCCTTTTCCCGTCAATCACTGGAATAGTTTGACGGCTATAAATGGGGTTGCTACCATCACCATGAATAATCACCTCTTAGTGGTTCCACTCGAATTTTACCGCCTGATGTAGTGTTGATGTCACGACCCAAAATCCCTAAGGGTCGTGATGGCACCGGACATCAACGTCAGGCAAGCCAAATCATTAATTAATTGAAATAACCTTCCAGTTTTAAAACATTTATGAAAACATTATTACATGATAACCAAATAAAAATCTGTCAATTATGAAAAATGGTTTGAATACTGCACTTTAACAATTATAACCCAACACATATCCCAGAACCCGGTGTCACAAGTACATGAGCAATTTCTAAGAATTTAAATAATCATTACAAGCCTGTCTGAAATACAACTGGACAAGGAAATTTAAATGAAATAAATACAGTACGAAAGAGACTCTGTTAGCTTCGGATCACCTCCGGATGATGATGCAGCTCGCCTAAGTCTCCGAATTCTCCACATTGCTATGAAAGTACCTGTGCAATAAAAATGCACAACAAGTATAGCATGAGTACAAAAACAACATGTACTCAGTAAGTCACCCGCCTAACCTCAGAGAGGTAGTGACGAGAGGTCGAATTAGACACTCACTAGGGTCCAACAATATAATATATGACAGAATATGGTGAAATACAGTAGACATGTAAGACAGTGAGCAGCGAATACATATCAAGTACAGAAATCCAGGTAACTATCGAGAATAAACAACAAAGTACACTTTTCTTTTTCCCAAATACATGTCAGGCCAACATCAATAAAACTTACCAAATAGTCATGCGCACACAAGTGTTGACCCATGTCACTGCATAGTTTTGAAGATTGACAAAAGTCTGACCAGTTGAACTAGGTCCATCAGAGCACACATCTTGAACTAACTAGCTGGCACATGGACCGTATATGCGTAGGAGATGTTTTGAATATGAAATATCAATGAACCTAGAGATTCTCTCCTAATACGAAAAGGTTGCAAACTGATCTGATTAATTGAAGACGAATTCAGCAAGGAAAGTAACAAAAGAAAGGAAGTTGAGTTTGATTCGAATTGGTTCATCCAGGTAGAGTTGAACTGGAATTGGAAGACAAGCTCAACGACTGACTCTATAAATACTTGGTGTATTTCTGCTGGAATTCAAGACGCACAAAGCTGAAGTGAATCAAAATCTGAAAGAAAAATTCTCAGAGTTATTTTTGCTAGCAGAATCATTATGCGATGCAAAGGCTACAATTCAACTAGAAGAATCAGTTCCATCTGATTGTTTATTGAGTCTAGTTGATTGTAGTAGGAGTTTTTAATATTGTATCTTTCAGCTTTCATAGAAGAAATTGTAATAGATACGTATTGATCAAGTTAGAGTTAACTTGAGGTGTGTAGAAATTAGCTAGGGGCTAGTTACTACAAAGGGTTAGAGTTAATCATTAGGATTACAAAAGAGTTTATTTTGTAAGTCTGTTTGGCTCAGAGTTTTTAGTGAAGAGTTGAGCAAATCCTAGTGAGGAGTAGGTCGTGATTTTTTCACCTTTTGAGCCAGGTGTTTTCCACGTAAAAATCTTTGTGCTTTTACTTTACTGCTTTTCATTATTCCGCAACAGTAGTAGTTGGAACACGAAGAAGAACCAAGTTCTTCTACTGAGACATCACTTGAAAATTGGGTACCACACAAAGTAACCTATCTTCTTGTGTGGTATTGAAGTCTAAAACATCAGTTGGTATCATAGTAGGTTACCCTTGAAAGGCTAACACCTTGGAGAAGATCAAGATGAGTGCACCACCTGGAAATTTGGAAGTAGAGTGGAAAAAGGAAAGATATGAGAGAAGGAACAGGAGGAAGGAACAGGTTCAACC
>ML416180.1:0-25757 GCA_005239525.1 Nicotiana knightiana | reverse complement strand
GAATAACTCGGAGAACTGAGCCCAAGTCAATGGTGCAGACCCAGCTGTCCTGTTCAAGCAATAGTCTCTCCACCAAGTCTTGGCGGAACCCGAAAGACGAAAAGTAGCAAAATCAACTCCATTGGACTCTACTATGCCCATGTTCCGAAGAACCTCATGACAACTGTCCAAATAATCCTGGAGATCCTCTGATGGTGCACCAGTAAATTTAGTAGTGAATAACTTGGTGAATCTATCCAATCTCCATAAATCATCTGTTGACATAGATGGTCCCTCAACTGCCGAGGCCACAATGCCCGGCTGAGCTACTCCGGCCGTCTGAGGTGCCGGAGTCTGGAACTGAAGATCTAGCTGCTCTGGCGTGCGAGTAGCAAGAACCTGGGTCCCTCCCCCAGCCTGAGAGACGGTTGGTGCAGTAGGAAGAAGACCGGCCTGAACCACACTCTCCATGAGTCCCACTAAGCGGACTAGAGCGTCCTAAAGCACCGGGGTGACAATGAATCCCTTTGGGACCTGAGCTGTTCCAACTGGAACTGTCTGAGTAGGAACCTCAACAAAAAAGTCTACCTGTGGGTCCTCCACTAGGGCTGCTGCTCTGGGTTGAGCCCTGCCCCTGCCTCGGCCTCTAGTACGGCCTCGGCCCCTCGTAGGAGATTCAACAGGAGAATCGGGCTGCTGATCGGTACATGAGGAAGCACGCGTTCTCTCCATCTGCGAGAGAATAGAATCGAAACTCAATTACCATTTAGAATTCAAATCGCACTACAGAAAATAAGAAAAGTGAAGTCCTTCCTAACTTTGCAGCCTCTAGGGGATAAGTATAGACGTCTCCGTACCGATCCTTCAGACTCTACCAAGTTTTTCCGTGAGTTGTAAGACTTAAGCAACCTAGTGCTCTGATACCAACTTGTCACGACCCGAAATCACACATTCAGGCCGTGATGGCGCCTAACGTTGCACCCGCTAGGAAAGCCAACGTGTTAACTAAATTGATTTATTAACAAGTGAAAATAACAAACACTGACTAGATGATTGAGATAAAGTGCGGAAGCATTAACAAAATCTAAATAACCATAGCTAATAACGAAGAAATCCCTTTAAGTACAAAACCGAGAAATGGAGTCACAACCTCACGAACCAGTCTATGATTTAGCTAAAAACAACAGTTTGAAATAAAATGATATATCTGTCTGGAAACACATAGATGACAGCATGAAAGATAGACAGTGACACCGAGATCCACGAACGCCTGCGGAACTACCTCGGTGTCGTGTGGAATGGACTGAAAGAACTCCCCCTAACGATGTCCACTGGGTCCGGCTGCGTAATCTGCACAACATAAAGAAATGCAGGTGTAGCATCAGTACAACCGACCTCATGTACTGAGCAAGTGCCGAGCCTAACCTCAGCGAAGTAGTGACGAGTCTAGGACACGACAAAAAATTGTATCTGTGTAGTTCAATAGTATAGCAGAAAATAAACAAGAATACAGTTACGGGGAAGAACATGCTGGGGATAAGAGGGGCAACACTTGCTAAAACAGTAGAATCAAGTACTGACGGGAATATAGAAGTAAAACAGGAAATAACAACCCGAAACAAGTAAGATAGACAAGAGAAGGCACNCCCATGTACTGAGTAAGTGCCGAGCCTAACCTCGGCGAAGTAGTGACGAGGCTAGGACACGACAACAAATTGTACCTGTGCAGTTCAATAGTATAGCAGAAAATAAACAAGAATACAGTTACGGGGAAGAACATGCTGGGGATAAGAGGGGCAACACTTGCTAAAACAGTAGAATCAAGTACTGACGGGAATATAGAAGTAAAACAGGAAATAACAACCCGAAACAAGTAAGATAGACAAGAGAAGGCACGACATGACCCCTCGTGCATAGCCTCAAAATCACACGGCACGGAATGCCCTCTCGTGTATAAATAATAATGACTCGGCACGGAATGTCCCCTCGTGCATAAATAATAATCAATCGGCATGGAATTTCCCCTCTTGCATAACTAATAATCATTGGCACGGAATGTTCCCTCGTGCATAAATAATAATCATCGGCACGGAATGTTCCCTCGTGCATAAATAATAATCATCGGCACGGAATGTTCCCTCGTGCATAAATAATAATCACTCGGCACGGAATGTTCCATCGTGCATGATGAGTATTAGAACAACAATTGATATGAAAGTTTAATAATACGACATTTCAAATATACAGAAATAATCAACAAACTTCTATTGTCCCGGCAAGGGACTCAGCTATAACCAATCTCACTCAAAAGTATAATGTCAACAGTAAAATCCTCGACCGAACATATAATCAATAACTTTCCACGTCATGAATAACCTCAAGGTACCACTTTCAAGGTTCCCAATAATTCACAGCACAGAGAATATCGAAGAACATTAAATAACTCATCAAAATTCGACTCACGGACATGCTTGACCACAACATATAGGTACCCGTCACCTCACCTATACGTTGGACATGTATTACACATAGCAAATAAGACTCTATACCTATTCCCTCAAGCTAAGGTTAGGCCAAACACTTACCTCGGTTCCAAGAATGCAAGTCAAGCCTCAATCACGGCCTTTCCTCTTGAATCCGACTCCGAAACGATAATATCTAGACATAATTGACTTAATAACATCAATAATTAATCAATAACTCAGTCCCAAAGCCTAATTATACATTTCCCATAATTCTTCCAAAAATACCAAAATTTGACCCCGTGCCCGCTTGGTCCAAACTCGAAGTTCGGACCAAAACCCGATAACACATTCTCCCACAAACCCGAATATATAATTTTTTTTGAAATCCGACCCCAAAATGAGGTTGAATTCCCAAAATTTCCAAAAACCCTAACTCTACCCAAAACCCCCAATTTCTACCTTTGATTTCATGTTTTTAGACATAGAATCTAGTGATTGATGAAGGAAAATGGAATAAATTAGAGTTAAGAACACTTACCTATGAAGCTATGCTGGAATGGTCTCCTAAGAATCGCCCAAGAATAGTGGAGAAGAAGAAAATGGTGAAAGAATGTGAAAATCCCGTAATGGTATTCTGTTTTGGCATTTTAAATAACTGGACGAATTAGCTCTATGCGATCGCGGAAAGGGAGTTGCGATCGCATAGGGCTTGAGTCTCGTGCATCGCGATCGCAGAAAGGGAATTAAAATCGCATAGGGTCCCTGGTTTTGGCTAAACGGTCGCGGATGGATTTGGTGCAACCGTAGAAGGAAAATACCTAGCCCCCTCCCCAACTCTCCTATACTCTATGCGATCACGGAATTGCCTACGTAATCACATAGAGTCACAACCCCCCCCCTCCCCCCCGCACACTACACTACACGATCGTGGGGCGACCTATGCGATCGCATAGTGTAAAAATCTCAGACACCAGAAGCAGCATTTGAACACCAGATTTTTCCAACTCTTTTTCACCCCGACACCTACCCGAAACTCACCTGAGCCCTCAGGGATTAAAACCAGATATACACACGCCTTCAAAATCATCCTACGAACTTATTTGAGTAATTAAACCGCTAAAATAACATCAAAAACAATGAATTAAACTCAAAAATCCATCGAATTTCCTCAAACTTCATAAACTATTAAATTTTCCAATTTTGATCTGAAACACGTCAAACCAGGTGTGTTTCTTACCAAATTTTACAGATAACTCATAATCACGCTCAACTATGTCTAATAAAAGACTAAACGGGTGTTGCAAATATAATCCGGGGTATTATGCCCAGAGTCGATCCCACAGGGAATTTACGTATCAATCAAGTCTTTAGAATACACAACTTTTGCTCAATCAATTATCTCAAGACTTTTTAATATAAATTGGTGATGTTTTACTAATTCTACTGACAATAATAATAACTAGCAATTACTAACAATGTGTTGTAAACAATTATGATAAAGGTCTAAGGCTATGGTTTCCCCCGTTGGTGAACTTCCTTCTCGGATACTTCTTATAGTTTGATTAGTTGTCTCTATCAATCATGAACACTCTATCTACCATAAATCTCTCTCAAGTAATTATGATAATTTACTAGACGCACTCTCTCAAGTTACGCTAGCTAGATTGCATTACAGTTCACTTTAGATTGCACCCGAAGTATCGTTATTTCTAATCCAACTTCTAAACCCTCGGTTATGACTTTCGTCTATACTCTGGGAGTGGTGTTGTTCGAACAACTACCTAAATATGCATTCTCTCAAGTAGATACATAATAAATAGGAACAACTAATTGAGGGCCCTTTCAATCAACTACAATAAGAACGTAGTTGAACAAATACAGATTAATCAACCAATCAAAACTATATTAATAACACAATACGTTCATCCTCCAACGGGTTCCACCAAAACCCTAAATTAAGAAAACTTAGCTACTCATATTCATAAGAATCAATTCTAAAATAACTTGCATAATTGAACTACAAAATAATAAGTAAAAACTATGAAAATCAATGTTTGCTTCACTGAGTAGTAATCCGCAGGTTTTTCTTCACTTCAATGGCTTCCTTCTCTTTCGAATTCCTCTTTCAAGTTGTGTTTTCGGGTCTATTTATATGTTTAGGACAAACTCTAAATATGTAGGAGACTTCTATTCCAACCGAAAAACACTTAAACTCTTCAAAACTCGGAATTGACTGGACATCGGAACCCAGGCGTTTGGGCTCAAATGCCCCCTTAAAGCCAGGGTAGGCCTGGCTTTAGGGCCCAAACGCCCCCCTAACGCCAGGGTCAGCCTGGATTTAGGGGCCAAACGTCCCACTAACGCCAGGGACAGCCTGGCTTTAGGGGCCAAACGCCCGGCTAACGCCCGGGTGTTTCCTTTTCGACTCTTAAGCGTATTTTTGATGTATTTGCATCCATTTAGCTCGGTTTCCATGTCCAATGCACCTACACATGAAATAAACTCCATTATGCACATACAAAGTATATTTTTATCATTAACGCACATAAAATGTAAGGCATATAACATGTTAAACCATGAATTCTAGCCACGCATCAACTCACATAACACATATTGAACCTGTTCCGGGCTCCGGAGCCATAATACGGGCTCGGTAACACAGATTTCACATCAAAGTTTATTTTCAAAAGTCTTTATTATTTTCAGAAAATAATTTCCTTTAAAAATTCATTTCTCGAACTTGGGACCTCGGAATTCGATTCCGGGCATACGCTTAGGTCCCATATTTTCCTACGGACCCTCCGGGACCGTCAAATCATGGGTCCGGGTCCGTTTACCAAAAATGTTGACCAAAGTCAACTTTATTCAATTAATTATCATAAATTCAACTGTTTAACACATTTCCACATAAGGCTTCCCGGCTACGCGCACGGGCTGCTCACACACATCGAGGTGCGATTAACGGAGGCTTTCGGGGTCTCGAAACACAGTTTTAACTAAATTTACACAGGATGACCTTTTGGGTCATCACAATTTGTTTCTTTTTTTATTATCTTTCGGATAAAGAACGAACAAGAGTAAATTATATATAAACGTATATATTCAACTCCACTTCCAAGAATACATACATACATATTGATACCTCCCTCGCAGAATAAATTTTCACATATATGGATAAAGGGTAAATACATACCCGCATTTCGTTTATACTTAGATCAAATAATTTAACCTTATATGTTAAAAATTAAAGTGAGAATATTTGTGTAAACATGCACGCGTCTTGCATTCATTCGGAGGCGGATGTAAAAGGTGTATTACCGAACTTAGTAACTTTGGTTTGAATTTTATACAACAATATACTTAGTATATTTTTAAAATTGGGTCTGAGAAGAGTTGTATGTACGTAGTCTTTAACCCTACATTGTGAAGATAGAGAGATTATTTCCGGAAGAAGATTCGAATTCTATATAAATGCTTAAAAAATATATTAAATAAGGATAATTTTTTTATTTTAAACCTAATAAAATTTAAATTCTGAATCAACCATTAAATTTATTAATTTAATGTAAACATTGACCACGAACAAATATTTTTTACCGTGGGTAAGGACTAGCAAAGGGGTGTGTAAAGAGACTGACATTGTCCTTGACCTTGAGTAGTATTGTCTGCCCCGCATTCAAAGCGCGCCCATTGAGTATTTTACTTTACTGTTATTACTATTCTCCTACATAATGCCAATCTCATGCACTGTCACATTCTATTGTTGTAATACAGTTTACCCTCTGTTTCTGCTTCTGCACTTTTTTTTTTGTAACTCTTTATACCATTTCATGTTTATCTAGTAGTAGTACTTCTTTTTGTCCACTTTTCAAACCCCAATCTACCCTCTTCACTCATCATCGTGAAGAGTCAATATAATTATAATAAAAAATAAAAATAGTCTAATACACAAGATACAGTCAAACTTCTCTATAACAATCTCGTTTGTTTCTAGTATATATTTTGGCTACTATAGTTAAGTATTGTTATAGAGGATATACGGTCAAACCTCTCTATAACAGTCTCTCGTTTGTTCCTATATTTTTTGGCTACTATAGTGGAGTGTTGTTATAAAGGACATACGGTCGAACATCTCTATAACAGTCTCTCGTTTGTTCCTATATTTTTTGGCTACTATAGTGAAGTGTTGTTATAGAGGACATACAGTCAAATCTCTCTATAACAGCCTCGTTTGTTCCTAGTATATATTTTGGCTACTGTAGTTAAGTGTTGTTATAGAGGACATACAATCAAACCTCTCTATAACACTCTCTCGTTGTTCCTATATTTTTTTGCTATTATAGTGGAGTGTTGTTATAGAGGACATACGGTCGAACATCTCTATAACAATCTCTCATTTGTTCCTATATTTTTTTGCTACTATAGTGAAGTATTGTTATAGAGGACATAGAATCAAATCTCTCTATAATAGCCTCGTTTGTTCCTATATATTCTGGCTACTATAGTGAAGTGTTGTTATAGAGGGCATACAGTCAGACCTCTCTATAACAGTCTTGTTTGTTCCTTTATTTTTTGGCTATTATAGTGAAATGTTGTTATAGATGACATATATTATAACATAACATAATAATCAGTTACGAAAAATACTTGGTTTTTATAGTGAATGGATGTTATATGGGAATGTTGTTATAGAGAGGGCTGACTGTATATTATAACATAACATAATAATTGTTTCAGGGAAAAACTTGACTTTTAGAGTGAATGATTGTTATATGGGGATGCTTTTATAGAGAGATCTTACTATATCTCGCATTCACACAAGGTTCGGCGTAGGGCTGCATTTCAAGTGGTATGATGTACGCAGACAATCTACCCTAATACAATTATTAGTGACTCCTTCCATGTCACGACCCAATTTCGGAGTCGTGATGGCGCCTGTCGTGGAACCAGGCAACCCGCCCTTTTGAACTAAGCTAAATTCAATTTTCAGTAAAAATACGATTTTTAAACGAATTTATTAATAATACTACGAATATGAAGTTTAAAACAATGTGTGAAAAACTAAATTTAAACCTCCAACCCCGGATCCGGTGTCACTCAGTCATGAGATGCTATATAAAAAAAGGTAAAGAATGAAGAAATAGATAACATAGTATCAAAATAAGTGCAATAGGTGGAATAAGGAAGAGAAGACGAGGTCGCGATCGCCAGTTGCTACCTCGACAACTCCAATGAAAATGCTGATCGCTGCTCAATATCCACTACCGGGTCCCGGTGTACCTGGATCTGCACACAAGGTGCAGGGGGGTAATGTGAGTACACCAACTCAGAAGTAACAAACCCAAACTATGGGCTGAGAGGTAGTGACGGACAAAACCTCAGAAATTACAATAAACAATATACAGAAATAGACATGCTAACAGTTTATCAGAATGAGTAAATATGCCAAGTATGCCAGTATACTCTACATGTCATCATAAAAATATAGGTATTAAACCAGTGTGGATATGCACATAGTGCTCACAACTTTCCCACAGAAGTCCACTCAGTACTGTATATGGCTCTCAGGCCTAGGGAAGTTCCATCCAAAAATATGCATAGACACCGGTGACCGTAGTCACTCCGTACTGAGGACAAAAGGCCAATCCAGCCCCACGGAGAAAGTCCATCTCCGCAATACAACACTCGGACAAGATCCATGCCCAGGGACGATCCATCCCTCACATAACATGCACTTCGGACAAGATCCATGTCCAGGAAAGATCCATCCCTCACATCAATGCACTCACTGGGGGAGTAAAGACTCCGGAGGGGCCCTAGTGGCCCAAGCACCATATCAAGCCAACGAAGGCATGATTTAAATATCGCTGCAGTGTGCAGTCCATCCTCATAACTGTCTCAATAACAGGCTCTCGGCCTCACTCAATCATTGCTCTTCAGTCTCACTCACATGGATCACAGATGCCTCCATCAGCCCGAAACAATGATAAGTATGCACATAATTAACAATACTAAGACTGAGATATGAAGTGATATGCTATAACAGACTGAGTATATGACATCAAATAATCACAAAATGAGACAGTAATATACGACCACTCGGGTGTCAGCATTTTCGGCGTGAAGCCTAACATTTATACTTAACATGATTTCTAACATGTTCATAATTACCACATTAATAGAAGCACAAATATCATCATGGAATAATCACTAAGAAGTGCCATGGGATAAGCCAGGCCACAATTACTCGGTGTACATCCGCACGCCCGTCACTTGGCAAGTGCGTCGCCTCAACAATAGTCATAAATCATTTAGCTCGGGGTTTCGAACCCTCAGAACCAAGTTTGGAAATGTTACTTACCTCAAAACTGGCTAAGATACTATTCCCCAGTGCCTTTGCCTCTAAATCCGGCCTCTGAGTGCTCCAAATCTACCAAGTTCAGATTTTTATCATCAATTTATGCTTAAGGAATGAATTCCAATTGAAAAGTACCAATTTAGCTCCAAAACCTGAAATTAGTCAAAACCCGACCCCCGGTCCCCCGTCTCGGAACTCAAAATTTTTTATACAAAACTGTTCTCCATCATCTCACGAGTCCGTACATATAAAGAACGCTAAAATCGAAGTTTGTTTGACCCCTCAAATCAATCCCTAAAGATCTCAAAATCTCAAGCTCTAAACCCACCTTATTCTACTGATTTTCATGAATCAAGTGCTGAGATTATGGTCTATAATCACCTATAAACGAGTTTTAATGATCAAAATACTTACCACTATGAAAAACACTAATTTCCCTCTTCAAAAATCGCCCCCAAAGCTCTCTGTCCGTACCAAAATGGTGTAAAAAGTGTTTAAGTCGCGGAGGGTTTAATCATATACTGCCCAGTGATTTCTTCACTACGATCGCAGAAGTCCTCACGCGATCCCGAATAACAAAGTTCTCTGGCCCCCACTTTACTCATTGCGATCGCGGCATAAGCCACGCGACCGCGCTTCACAACAGCTTAACCCCACGCGATCGCAACCAGACGCACGCGATCGCGAAGACCAATTGACCTCACCCCCACGTGCCTGTCATGACCCTACGCGATCGCGACCTAGCCCACGCGATCGCACTTCACCTTCTTCCAAACCTACGCGATCGCACCCCGATTCACGCGATCGCGATGCAAAATTTTACCTGGCGCTCAGAGTGTTCTACGCGATAGCATCCCTTGCCATGCGATCGCGATGCACGGATCCCTGCTGCCCAAAAACCAGAAAACGAGCAATTCTCTAAGTCCAGAAATGCCTCTTAATGAACCAAAATCAATCCCGAGCCCCTCGGGACCCCAACCAAGCCTACCAACATATCCCATAACATCATTCAAACTTAGTTGCACTCTTAAAACACCAAAACTAACATCAAAGCACCAAATTTACATCAGATTCAAGCCTAATAACTTTGAAATTTCTAAAATCCTCAAACGATGTCGAAACTATCCAAAACACCTCCGATTGACCTGAAATTTTGCAGACATATTCAAAATGACATTACGAACCTGTTGCAACTTCCGAAATTCCATTCCGACCCCCGATAGCCTATTTTCCACTGCCTACTGGAAATCATCAAAAACTAACTTTCGCCAATTCAAGCCTAATTCTAAACCGGTCCTCACAAAAATATTTCGAACACACTCCTAAGTCCCAATCACCTAACGAAGCCATCCGAGCCATAAAATCCGCATTCCGAGGCCATTGACTTTCCCAACTTTAAGGTTATTTTAAAGACTAAGCAACTAAATTCTCACTATAACCATTTCGATTTCAAGCCTACCAATTTTAGCACATCAATAAAAGTATAATCAACATATGACAAGTCAATAACAGTAATAATAATGCAATTTTTACGGAACGACCGATCGAGTCGTTATATTCCACAGATTGAACTCATGACATACAAATAACAATTTTATCATTGCTCAAAGCTCCTTCAGTTAGAAGAGTAAATATATCGTATAAAAAAATTAGGCTGAATAGCTTAATAGTTAATACACATCTCTATTTGTCGTGTTTTTGCATCTCAACCTCCCTAATCCACGTGGTTTCGATCCGGACATATGTTCCCGATATACACTAATATCTTCTATAACATTCATTCTCTGTAACATTATTTTATTATAATGACTAATTTTATTTTCTTTGAAATAGATTTTTCTTGTTATGTTATTTTATTATATACTTTATAATATCATTTTGCTGCAGAAGCCAAAAAATGTCTCGACACATGAAATAGTGAATGCAGATGAAACCAGTAAATAAGGCTGCACCTGCGTACAAAAAAAAAAAAGAATTAGTGACGTAAAAATTCTGCAATTAATTAGAAAATTTTTTCACTAATCACACTTAGTAATATATTATCAAGAAATTATGTCACCTACGAGCGTTTTATTGAAAACGAAATTTGTATTTTTTTTTAGAGTGATGTGAAGAGAGGTAAATGTATGCAAGAAGGGGAAGTCCTTCGTGAAATTTGAATGTTTAAGTGTGGAGATTGTAACTCCAATCTCGAGATTTCTATTTTTGTTGTCCTTTTCTATTTCTTCTAATTTTTCATCCTTTCTTTTATTTTACCATTTTTATTCTATAGTTTTGCAGTCTGTGAGTCTTTAAACAAGGGACCCAAAATTTCAAAATATAGGCATATGTCATAGCCTATATTTATGTCACATTATGAAGGGGAGTAGGGGATGTTTTGTAAAATTAGGAAAGTGTCTTTTTAGAAGCAAAGAAGACTGAATTTGAAACCCTTTTTATAAAATTTTACTATTGACTTTTTTGTAGATTTGAAATTTATTTTCAGTAATTTCAACCATATCTTTCTTTTCTAATTATAGGTTTGTTTTAGTGCAGTAGGCTACAGAAGGAGTTGCTAAGTAGAGGAAATTTCCAACATTCCTTTTGGGTTCAAAATTTCTTCATTTTGGCTTTGATTTTTGCAAAAACCCCAAACTCTAGGAGTCCTTCTTACACTTCCAATTGAATTGTCATATGGTCATTACCATCTAGTGGAGTACCAACCCCCTCCCCCCTCCAAAAAAAACACACATTTTTTATGATTTCGACTCAACTCATTACTTTTAACTGGATGTGCTTATTCTAAATTTTGAATTCGCCTAGGCAAGATTTAACATTAGGATCATTCTTTTTGTTCCATGCAATCGGTTCTAGTTAACTCAGAGCTCGACTTGCCTGATAGAGGTTGTGGGAATTTTCTTGAAAATGCCGCAGTCACTCGAAATTTCATTGTTATTTATATTGTCAATGTCAAGTTGTCGATGTAGTGAAAACTTGATCATCTCATCTTAGCTTTTCAATAATTATGCTTCGGTCTCAAATTGAACATGAAAGAATGATTGTGCATTCTTTTACTTCTTTTTTAAATTTATTTATCATTTTTGATTCATTTCGACTTGGTAATGTTCCTTTTCTTGACATTTTAGCCCATTGGAAATGACTAGAGTCCAAAAATGCTTGCAATAATTTTCAATGCTTGGTTTATTACTTTGTTCAAATGGATTTTTACACAAATAGCTGCCCGGTTTTAGTATTTATTTTTCTTAACCGATATACATAAATTATATACTGATTATATACATAGTATATATAGATTATATTATATATTTACGACTATTTTTAATTTAACTAAAAGTTAATTCTTTTTGTTAAAATCTTGTTTGACTAAACGGGTCTTGTCACATCATAGTGTAAACAATAATGGTCTTTTCTGTTGGTCCAAGGAAGCAGACAATAGAAGATTTGACAATTCAGAGAATGGGCTTTGACCCATTTATGTACTGTCTATTTTTTTTACCCATTTGGATTCAAATTTCCATATTTTAATGTCGAAATTTAATATAGTGGATCATTTTAAGAGAAATTCTTATTTTTATATTTCCTAATCCACGTTATTAACTTGAAACCATAGTAGGATAATACAACAATAATAATAACCCAGTAAAATTTCACTAGCGGAGTCTGGGGAGGGTGGTGTGTATGCACTCCTTACCCTACCTACAACCTTAATACTCGACCTCCACATCTTCCTATCAAGTGCTATGTCCTCGAAAATCTGAAGTCTCGACATATCCTGTCTGATCACCTCTCCCCAATACTTCTTCGGCAGCGCCCTACCTCTTCTCGTGCCCTTCACAACCAGCCGCTCACACCTCCTTACTGGATCTGGGCTCCTCCTCTGTACATGCCCGAACCATTTGAGCTCGCTTGCCGCATCTTATCATCAATGGGATCCACGCGCACCTTCTCCCGAATATCATCATTCCTAATCTTATCCATCCTAGTGTTTCCACACATTCACCTCAACATCCTCATTTCTGCTACATTCATCTTTGGGATATGTGAGTTTTTAGCAGGCCAACACTCAACCTCGTACATCATGCCCGTAGCAGGATAATCTCCTTGCAAATATAAACTTGTCTCTGCTCTTTTTTAGAAAATTATACTTTCTTTAATACTTGCTTGGAATGGGAAAAGACACACACTGTATCCCTTAATCAAGCTATACATTTTTTTTCTATCTAAAATTACAAGCATCCATTATTTATAATTGTGATAATGGAATTTATGTTAATTTTTTCTATGCAAACAATAGAATATATCTAAAGTTCGGATGAAAGAGATGGATGTTGTAGGTTGACGGTTAGCATAAAATAATCTAATTGTAATATATATTGGGGTATTATCACTTTTAACCCGCGCCAGAAACTATTTATTGGTAGCCGAAAAGTGTATCAAATTTGTACAATTTTTGTATATAACATACATAATAAATATATATACAAAAAATATACACTTTTTTGGCTATTATTTTCAGAGTAGCTATACAGTGTCATTTTCCATATATATTTGAAGGGAGAAAATGGTTTCATTTGGACAAATCTACTAAGAGCCCGTTTGGAACATAATAATTTTTTCACTCCTTTTTTTTTCTAAATCAGTGTTCCTAAGTGAGCAGTGGGTTTAGTATATTTGGGCTTTCTAGCACATTGGTCAAGCAAGAAATGAGTTTGGGCTCCTAATAGCAAGAACCCATCAAAAGTGGACTTCATATAGGCCCACTTTACTAAATCCATTGGGGCAAATGCACATATAGCCATTTTTAACGATGCTATTTAGAGATTAGCCAATACTTATTTTGTCCTAAAATTTTAAACTAAAAATTTTAACTTCAAGACGATTCAGGGAAGTTTTGTCCCGAAAATTTAAACTCAAAAATAAAATTCAGGGCGCACTAGCTAATTCTTAAATAACAACCCTTTAGAGCGGCTACCTGGTGTCATTTCTACTAATAAATCCATTTGCATACCCGGTCTTGTGGTTCAATACATTATACAAATGAACACACACAAAAGATATTTCTTACCTTCTTGCAAATTTAAGCATAAGTTGTTGCACTCATGGTTAAATTCTAAACATATTTAGAATAGTTTCCAATTGAGTCCTCAAATTTCCTCATTATAGCATTTTTCAATTTTAGTGTCATGGTTCTCTTTCGGATCATGGCCATGCCACTCGGGTTTGCGGTGTTTGTTCCTGCTGGACTAGACACATGTTAGCTGAAGGAAGTATGATTCCGAAATTGATTCGGTAGTTCAGACTCAACTCCTCGTTTTACATTAGTGGACCTAGAGGTCGGGCCGAATAAGTTATGGTTGCAATTTTATTACTTTTGGGTCATATTTATGTGTAAAAATAGATAGGGCTAGCCAGTCTTCGGACTGGTAATTAAAAAACAGCTAACGTTTGCAAAGTCATTGGAAAATAGTCAATATTTTGTTGAAACACGCAAAGTTCCAGCATAATATACTGGAGATTGGTGTACATGTGTTTGAACTTCCAGCATATTATGCCGGAACTCCAGCACATGGATAGTTCCAGCATAATATACTAGAGATTGGAACACCTGTGTATGAACTTCCAGCATATTATGCTGGACCAGTATATTATGCTGCAACTTCAGTATATTCCAGTATAAATATACTGGAACTCTATCATAATATACTGGAGTTCAAGCATAATATACTGGAGCTGGAAGTTCACATGTAATAAATTCAAACTCCAGTATATTATGCTAGAATATTTTTCGTATTTGGATAGTGTTTTCGTTCATATTTATCTTTATATGAAAAGTGACTAAATTTCGATTACTTTTAAAACTGTGACTATTTTTCAATTACCACTTGTAAATCTGACTATTTTTTAATTTTACCCTGTTTATGTAGCTGAGCTAAATAAAATTGTGAATGTACTTCTTTATTTGACATGTATAATTGAGTTGATGATTCAACACCAAAGGAACAAAAGGCGTATCCAAGTAGAGGGCTACGGGTTCACGTGAACCCATACTCCTTTTCCCAAATCATGTATAACAATGTTAATATTTCTTCAAAATTACTTAAATATATGTGCGTGAACCCATGCTCAAAAACTCTAATGATGCAAATATTATTGGGTGCACCTCTACATGTGAAATTTGCATTTCAAACCCCCACCCTGAATGATCTTATTTTCGGCACGAAGTATATAAACATATGTGAAAATTAAATTTTCAAAAAGGGTATAATTTTGAACCTAAAATTTTAAAACTGTAGTGGGTTCATGGTAAGAGAAAAAAGTTAAACTCGTCATGTAAATTCTTGATCCACCTTTTCACAATAGTGCACCCATCCCCCTGAAATCCTGGATCCGCCTTGCAAAGTAAGACCAAGTAGTAAGCAGTGACGCCACGCTCTTCCTAAAGTCGGTTAAATTTGTTTATTTTTAATACTAGTTCCTTGGCACGTGCATTGCACGTGTATGCTAAATCATGTAATACACAATATTGTGAGCACGTGATTTTTCACCCACCATATGCTCCTACAGATTCGATACAATAAATTAATTTAACAATTTTTTGTGGAATTTTTAGTGATCAATTGTGAATTGTTTGCATTTGTATATTCATAATTCATTTTTTTATTAATACCTGGAAAATTTTCTTCGACGGAGCAGTCAATGCCAAAGGCATTGGGATTAGGGCAATCTTGATTTCGCCCACGGGACAACACTATTTAGCTACGGCCCGTCTCTGTTTCTTCTGTACAAACAATACTACCAAATATGAAGCTTGTATAATGGGCATGAACATGGCCATTGATATGGATGTGGAAGAGTTATTGATCATGGGAGATTCTGATTTGATCATAAAGCAAGCTCAGCGAGAATGGGAAACTCGAGATGTTAAGCTTCTTCCATACAGACAATATGTGTAAGATCTTAGCAAACGATTCAAAGCCGTCGAGTTCAGATATATTCCTTTATGCCACAATGATTTAGCCGATGCACTGGCTACCCTAGCTGCAATGCTGCCATATCCGGGCAATGTCCACATTGACCCGTTGGAAATCCAAATCAAAGAAAGACATGGTTATTGTAACATGGTCGAAATAGAGCCCGATGTCCAACCATGGTATCATGATATCAAAAGATTCTTGAAAACAAAATAATACCTCGAGCAGGCCAATGGGGATCAGAAGAGAACCATCAGAAGACTCGCCGACAGTTTCTTCTTAAGCGGAGAAGTGTTGTACAAAAGGACTCCAGATCTGAATTTGTTAAGGTGCGTGGATGCCAAAGAAGTTGAAATGATTATGAACGAAGTACATTCAGGAGTATGCGGTCCCTACATGAACGGGTACGTCCTCGCAAAGAAAATTCTGCGAGTAGGATATTACTGGATGACCATGGAAAAGGATTGTTTCAGTTTTGTACGAAAGTGACATCAATGTCAAATACATGGTGAATTGATTCATGCACCACCCTCGGAATTACACCCCATGTCAGCACCTTGGCCCTTCATTGCCTGGGGAATGGATGTCATTGGGCCAATCGAGCCAAAAGCTTCAAATGGACACAGATTTATTTTGGTGGCCATCGACTATTTCACAAAATGGGTCGAAGCAGTCACTTTCAAAGCCGTCACTAAGAAAGCAGTGGTGGACTTCGTGCATTCAAACATTATCTGTCGCTTCGGTATTCCAAAAACTATCATTACCGATAACACTGCAAATCTAAACAGCCACTTGATGAGGGAGTATGTGAACAGTTTCAAATCACACACCATAATTCCACCCCTTACCGGCCCAAAGCCAATGGTGCCGTCGAACCAGCCAATAAGAACATCAAGAAAATCCTCAGAAAAATGATCTAAAGTTCTAGACAGTGGCACGAGAATTTGCCTTTTGCATTATTGGGATATCGCATGACCATGCGCACATCACTGGGGGCTACGCCTTATTTATTGGTTTATGGAACTGAAGCCGTGATCCCTGCGGAAGCCGAAATTCCTTCCCCGAGGATCATTGTCGAAGCTGAAATCGAGGATGATGAATGGGTCAAAACCCGGTTGGAACAGTTAACTCTGATTGATGAGAAAAGAATGGTCGTAGTTTGCCACGGGAAGTTGTACCAACAAAGAATGGCCTGGGCCTATAACAAGAAGGTACGACGTAGGAACTTCGAAGTGGGGCAGCTCGTCCTAAGACGTATCCTCCCACACCATGAAGAAGCGAAAGGAAAATTTGCCCCGAACTGGAAATGTCCATACATCATAAGGAAATTGCTATCAAAAGGAGCATTGTACTTGGGGGATATCGAAGGAAATGACCCTGAAACGGCTGTCAATGCAGATGCAGTCAAAATGTATTATGTTTGACCTTTTCGTGATGATGCTCATGATCAAAATGACAAAGGCTTTCATTCACGCTGCCCCAAACACTACCAGTTTTGTAAACCCTTTGAGCCAGTTAGTTTTCCTTGATTACCCTCTTTGGAATTTGAAGTGTTGATATAAAAAAAATAAAAAAAATGATGATGAAAAAACAAAATAGAAAAAAGCAAAGATAAAAATCAAAAACAAAAACAAATGTTTCCCTGAACTACTTCTGACTTGATTCCGAAAGGATACGTAGGCGGCCTCTCCCTGGGGTTCAGTCACACCAAGATAAAAATCCACATTTCTCCAAGAGTTTAAGCTGGGGAAAGTGTTGAAATTTGACAATGATTCGCCTGAAAAGTTCCAAAGTTGTAATTCAGTACAAATCCCTTTTACCCCAAATCCTGTTCAAGTCCTTCCGATCGATCGCAAAGAAAGGTCAGAATTGGAGGATACAGTAATTTGGATCTGATACAAGCAATGAGAGAATCTAAAATGAGAGAGTCTTATCGGGGAAAACCCACACGGGCACCATAAAGCGATTGTAGGAAAAGAAATTAAAATGAGAGAGTCTTATCGGTGAAAACCCACACGGGCACCATAAGGCGACGTTGAGTAGAGAAACTAAAAATGAGAGAGTCTTGTTAGTGAAAACTCGCAAAGAGCACTACAGGGCGATGTCAAAAGAGAAATGAGAGAGGTTAGTCGGTGAAAACCCAAAAAGGGCACTACTAATCAAAAAGAGGATGATTGGTCACTGGTATCGACATGGTATGGGGCAAGGTTTCTCGACCTCGAGTAAAAAATCGGGATGAATTTCTGAGAGTTAGATGGTTTATATAGATCAGGCATCCAGTCCAAGATGCATGTCATGTTCATTGAAGGCCGCGTACACTCCAGATAAGTCCTTCTCTTTTCCCCCGAAAGGGATATTTCTTGTCAAAATTCATTATCTCTGTTTCTTTGTTATTTTTCTTTCGATCCCTTTCAGTCTGACTCTGTTTCTAAATCAAGGCAAAGAAAGGATGGAAAAACTGATTTACAGGATTCTCGTTTGACACGGTCCTGCAAAGGGCACCGAGCCTCTTCAAGGGATTGAGTCAATCCCCACTGGTCGCAACGGCCGATGCATTAAACGCAAAACTCTTGAAAGGAGAAAACCAAATCAAAATTCCTATAAAGGCAATTGAAGTGAAAGGTTGAGCCCCACGTGGCTAACCCTCTCGGCAAAGTTTGAAAAGCTGAAGTGCTCCAAATGCTTTAAAGTTAAAATTGGAGAAAAAATCAGAAATGAAAGGCCGATGAAGGCAAAGTGAAGTTGGAAAAGGTTAAGTCCCACGCGACTAACCGTTGCAGCAGAATTTGAGGGGCCAAAGCTTCCCCGATACTCTAGAAATCCAAAGGAAAAGTGAGTGAAAGGCCTACAAAGGCAAAAAATAAAGTCAAATATTGGGTCCCACGGGACCGATAGCCATGGTAAAATCTAGAAAGCCAGGATCCCCGGGATTGGAGATGAAACCCAATCCCCAGCAAGCAAACAAGTGGTCGAGATCTTCGTCACAAGAACTAAGATCAAGCTGTTGAAAATCAAGGCTGCAAAACCAACCACCGTTTCAAACTAACAAATTGTTCTTTGATTGAAGGAAACAGGTGTAACTCAAAGCAAACTTGCAAAGGCAAGTGTAACCAAAAGAAAGGGCGCACGAGCTAGAAGCAGTTTTGCAGCAATAACTCTAAAAAGGAAGTTTTTCTCCAAAATCCTTTCCCACATGAAAAGAAAAAGAAGAAAAATAATGTTGAAATCAACCCAAATCTGAAGTGGTATAAGGTCTCCAAACCCTAGCCACACCTTTTCCAGCATAGGGTATACAACCCCTAGCTGATGATTTCTTTTCCAACATAGGGTATACAACCCCTTGTTGATGATTTCTTTTCCAGCATAGAGAATACAACCGCTAGCTGATGATTTCTTTTCCAACATAGGGTATACAATCCCTAGTTGATGATTTCTTTTCCAACATAGGGTATACAACCCCTAGTTGATTTCTTTTCCAGCATAGGGTATACAACCCCTAGCTGGTGATTTCTTTTCCAACATAGGGTATACACTCCCTAGTTGATGCCGACATAGGGTATACAATCCTTAGTTTATGATCTTTTTCAACGTAGGGTATACACTCCCTAGTTGATGCAGACATAGGGTATACAATCCCTAGTTGATGATTTCTTTTCCAACATAGGGTATATAATCCCTAGTTGATGATTTCTTTTCCAACATAGGGTATACAATCCCTAGTTAATGATTTATTTTCCAACATTATACAATCCCTAGTTGATGATTTCTCTTCCGACATAGGGTATACACTCCTTAGTTGATGCCAACATAAGGTATACACTCCTTAGTTGATGATTTGTCCAACATAGGGTATACAATCCCTAGTTGATTTTATTTTGCAACATAGGGTCTCCCACCCCTAGTTGATCTTACTTCTAGACATAGGGTATCCAATCCCTAGTCTACAATAACTCTGGGTGCACTGTTCCCGGCTTTTCATCGCTTTCAATAATAAAGTAGCTTAGATTTCCTTACAATAACTCACGAAATTTTCCTAGTGAAAATTGGGGCAAAAAATTTCGTTCGTTTGTTGTTTTAATTTTTGTGCAGATTACATTTTTTAGGACATTAGACTCAAGACGACCAAAAGAAGAAGTTTCGATCCAGAATAATAAAACAAAAAGAGAAAAGAGAAGATTGAATCCAAAGTGCAGAAACGGGGAAGATATGGACTATTCAGAACGAGATTGAAGTCATTCGTTCAGTATATCCTGCCTTGATCCGAGGAACGATAAGACGAAACCAGCACCTGCGGCTAACAAGCATCAAGATCTAGGTCAGATTCAGCAAAAGGCCAAGACTCAAGACCAAGTCTTAGATAGGAATCTTGTAACTAGCAGCGGATAGGTCTAGTTAGTCTTTCGTTTTGTTACTTTGGTGTAATAAGGAGATCAACAGCAGTAACAGCAGTAACAACAACAACCGCAGTTGAAACCACAGCTACCCGGTAGTCCCAGCTACCAAAACTTCCAGAACTACACTGACCTGATTCCTTTATATCCAAGGATATGTAGACAAACTTTGAAGCAGAGTTCGGTCAAACTTTTCAAAAACGCTTCACAATGTAGTATGCGAATGGGTGAGTCGTACATGACTGCTCACTTTGTCTTTGCCCGAAAACTCTTCATGTTCTCGAGCAAAGAGGGGCAACTGTGAGCACGTGATTTTTCACCCACCATATGCTCCTACAAATTCGATACAATAAATTAATTTTACAAATTTTTGTGGAATTTTTAGTGATTAATTGTGAATTGTTTGCATTTGCATATTCATAATTCATTTTTTTATTATTTTTATTAAAATTTCATCACTATTAGCAAAGAATTATGAACTTATTAATTGTAATTAATTGAATTGAATAATAGACTAATAGTGGTTATTTGATGTAATATAGTTTTAACAACTAATTATTAAAAAATCAATCATCTTATCCAATAAATCATAGATTTAATTAGGAATATAAAATTGGTTGTTTTTATTCTTAATTAATCTGAGTTTAGATGAAAATAAGGTTTAGATTAATTATTATATTTTTTTAGATTTAATTAGGCTTGAGTTTAATCAATTTAATTGGGTTAATTGATTAAAAGAACTAATTTGGACCTTGTCTCTATACCACACCCAACGACTCAAGCCCAATTAACCCCAAACCCGGCCTGCCCCAGCTTCAATCCAAACAACCCCGTTTTATCTATGAACCTGTCTCAGCCGTTGATCTATCTAGATCTACCGGCTGGGAACTAATCACTCATTTAGTATAAGAGTGTCCAAACCCCCCCCCCCCATTTCACCTAAACCCTAATACCCTTTCCCCAGACCTCTCTCTCTCTTCTCTCTCAACACTCCGCCGACCGGAAATCGCCTCCGGCGGCGGAGCATCACCAAATGACCCCAAATCTACACCAGACAATCTCCTCCTTCTCCTCAATCACCCCTACCATCAATTTCACCAAAAACCCGCCCGAAATCCTCTAATTTCAAATCTGAAAAGTGAAAACCCTAATTTTCACCTACCCGTTGATCTGAAGACCTTCAATAGCTCCTACTTACATGGGTCGATAGCTCTCGTTGAGGTCTATTGATTCATGTGGGTTTGAGTTATTTTCAAGCCTCGCCGGAACCCGGCCAATGTCCGGCGACCTCAAATTTTTCGGCCAAGCCCCATTAAAACGGGTATTTCTTTTCTTTATTTTAGTTGTTACTCAGAAAAATCATGAACGTGTGAGATGTTTAGTCACTGATCTTGTTCCCTGATTAGACTATTTTTTGTTTTTTTTCTTTTCCTTTTCTTGTAATTATTATTCTGTCCATGTTCGTATATGTGTTCTTTTCATTTAATCAACCTGAAAATCTGAATATAATCTCATGTTCAAATTTGCTTAGTAGCTAACCTAGGGTTTAGTACTGTCCTATATGCATATCTGTTCCTTGATTCATATGCGATATGATTTCCCTTTTAGTTACTGAAATTTAAGAACCATTAGCATACATGATATTTTTTCTTGTCTCGTTTGATGGATTCAATTTGCTATTATGCCATGATTATGTTGTTAGTGAGTATTTTAACTAATGTTTTTCCTTGAGTATTGCCTAGGAATGACTGCCCATTGTGTTTAGTTGCTTCATAGTCTACCTGATTATGTTAGATTAGGTTAATCGATTAATTAGGATAATACTTGATTCTGAACCAGTGAATGATCATGAATTAGTCAAGGTGATAAAATTTTTGAAAAAATACTTAGGTTTAACAATTAACTAAGTCTCTAATTTTAGTCAAATATAGTTAGGTTTAATTAACTGAAGTAAATTAATTAACCTAAGTCTAAGGAACTAAACTGATTGACCTAAATTAATCAACAAGCTATTAAATTAGAATTAGCACCTAATGATGAAATTAAA
Organism: Nicotiana knightiana; assembly: GCA_005239525.1. Taxonomy (NCBI): domain Eukaryota; kingdom Viridiplantae; phylum Streptophyta; class Magnoliopsida; order Solanales; family Solanaceae; genus Nicotiana; species Nicotiana knightiana. The sequence continues at coordinate 3,546 of ML416180.1, read as the reverse complement.
CCTAAAATAACTAATAGTATAATTAGAAACTAACTCTAAAAACCTAATTAACTAATTAAGCTAATTATCTAACCTAACTTCCTAAAAGAGATTAGACCTTTAATTTCATTAAGAGTTTAGCATGACTTACTAAGTTAGAATTAGCCAACACCTAATTAACTTAATTCCTAACAAGTCTAAAATCAGTTAGGAATTAAATCCCTTAATTAACTAAGTCCTAATTTCTAAAAAGATAAATCACTTCTTTTATATAAGTCCTAGAACAATTAATTAGTCACATAAGGTCCTTTAATTAATAATCCAAGCCCAAATCAAGGTTAATCTAATTCAAGTGATGCCTTTGTAATAGCTAACTAAGTCTTAATCCTAGTTAAAAAAAGCTAATTAAGTTTAATAAAGTAACTAATTAGGATCAACTAACCCAAGTTAATAGGTAACCCCAATCAACCTTAACCTTGTTACCTAAAGGGTAATTCTAGGGACTTTAAGGGGTAGTTTAGTATTTTAGTTGAAGGAATCTTGGGTGTAACAACCCAAAAACCTTCTAGAGTCAACAAATCAGATTTTTAGGGGGTAAAAAAGTAATTTTAAGGGCTGGGAATCTTCTAAAATAGGGTAGCTGTCCCAAAAGATAAGGGTGACAACTGCATTTGTACTATTTTCAGCTTATTGGATAGGAAATATGCCAAGCATATCCTATCCCAAATCCCCCTATAAATTCATACACCTTTTACCACTAAAGGAAGGGATCCTTTTTTGTTTTTACAACTTTTGGGCTGCTAAAAACATCTGAAAACACAAGAAAAATACCCTCTGAATACTGAAATCTGAAAGGTACACACACCTTTTGAGAGCTCTAGACACAAATTTTGACAGAGATTCCTTTACACCTTTTGACATCTAAAAATTCAGAGTCATACACAGTAGAAAGATTGCTCTGTAAATAACTTATTACTCTGAAATACTAAGAATATTGATATAAGTAGAGAATCACTCCAAAATTGGTTCTTCTCCGAGCTGTAGTTCTTCCTGAAAATCGATATTATAACTGTGATTTTTATTCACTTCAAAACTGGTTTGCTATGGTTTTCTGGGTTGAAAAATGGGTCAGTCTTTGAGTTGATACTGCTGGGTTTTTTTACTGATGTTACTATTGGTTTTTCCCTGTTGCTGATTCTAGAGGTTCATTTTTCTCTGACCTTTATTTGGTCAGATCCTTTTCTTGATAAATTTCTCTGAAAGGTATGTAACAAAATTACCATAAATGAAATTCTTAATCTATATTTGTGTTGTTGTGTACTCAGTGCTTTTCTTTTTTATTCTTATTTTGATTTTGAGTTCATAAGTACGTGAATCTGGTGTTAAAATATATGTGGTTGTTTTCTGAAACTTGTTAGGTGTTCTCTGGTATTTGAAACTCATTTAGAGTTGTGTAAAAAGGCAGAAGTTTATGCCTCTAGCTCACTAGCATTAAGGAATTGAATTTGACCCTCTAATGGTCAGATCCATTCCCGAAAATGCATAAATGCTTTTCTAACTTCTTTTTCTTTAAAAAAAAAAAACTTATGAAATACAGGTTTTGAATCATGAATGCTGTTGGCTTGCACAGGAGTATCATCTAGTTTTTATCTCGTTTTTTTACGAAATATATAGTCTAAAGGCAATGTAATAGTATATTATAGACTTTTATACGCTTTTCTTCTTTTCAGTTGTAAACATGGACCGGTATCTATTAAGTTTACATTCAGTGGCGTTTCTTTCTTTTTTTTCTTAAAATCTGGATTTTTTATTCTCCAAAATTACGGAAGAAATTATGTTAACCTGGGCCAGACCTATCAAGGTCATTCGAATTGGTCCAGACTCATGAACATAGCCCAGTTAGGCTTAATAGAGTCTAGACTTCAAACCATTAGGCCTGGAGTAACGACCCAGTAACTACATTATGTAACTTGTGATCAGCCCCTCTTTTGATCAAGTATAATAAATATTTTCGTTTTTCAAATTTACTGAAAATTTCGCACTACTTAACACAAATGAGTTTTTCAAATCCAACATCAAAAGATGGAGTTCAAATCTGAAATCGTTAAAGACTGTTTTGTTCCAACTAAAAAAATGCAAAAATTCAGTTTTACATACTTTTAGTATTTTCTGATTTAAATTCGTTCCTAAAAAATGATTAAATGATTTTAACTCAAGAAATCTCGTTAGTTTTGGGGTTTTTCAAAACAACCGTTCGTAGCAAAGTTTAAAAAAAGTCCTTTGGATTCATGAACCATGTATAAAATATCCTCATTTAATAAATAGGTCAGATGGTAAGAGAACCTTATTTGTCTTTATATAATATTATATCCGTAATTCAAACTTGCTTTACTTATTACCATATAATTCAAAATGTGTTGGCATGTTTATTTCCTAATCGTCTTCTTTGCTTTATTTTAGTTTGAATCATGTATCTCCTTTTCAAATAGCCAAAATTAGGATAGCCTAAAGTGATCAATTTGGGCTAAACTAGGCTATAGCCAATCTCTTGACTTGATTTAGAATATCCAATTTAGATATAGTGAATCTTGAAACTCCTATTAGATATTGAATGCCTTGAACTTAGAAAAATAAATTAATCATCAAAGTATACGTTTTACGTAACTTTGAATGAGACTAACTAAAATACCTTTTTCTCAAATTGTGTATACGTTTACATAACACAAATAAAGAACTAAAATGAACACTCGTAGAGACACCTTTAGGAATAAATTTCTTAAAATTATCGGAATTGCGTACACGCCTGCGTGACGTGATTTCGGTTTCTTTTTGACAACAAAATAAAATACACGCTTGCGCAACTTTATTTATCTCCTTGAATGAGTTCAGTGTCGAGAATTATGTACACGTCCGCGTGACATGATTTTAGACACATTTCAAACTCTACGGGTTTACGCATACGTGACTCGTCTCAAAATAACTCTTTGAATACAAAAGAATAATAAAAGCGGTAAAGAATATATAAATGCACATAGGTATAAATGCAGTGATTAAACAATTTAGGACAAGTTTAATCATTAAGAGACCGTGCTAGAATCACGAAATTCGGGAGTGCCTAACACCTTCTCTCGGGTTAACAGAATTCTTTACCCGGATTTCTAGTTCGCGGACAATTTAACAGAGCCAAAATTCCTCGATTTTGGAATTTTTAATAAATAAATGGTGTCCCGAAATACCGTAAAAATCCGGGTAGTGACTCTGAAAATTAAGTAAAATAATCCCAAGATCGAATAATGTCACTTAAAGTGGAAAAACTCCCTTATTAACCTTACCGGGTGAAAAAGGAGGTGTGAAAAATATTAGAATAAAAAGTTCAATAAAAACTTTTCACGAAAGAATAAAGTATAAGTTTATGTGAATGATCAATATGGATCGTTACTTGTTTGTCGAAGTTAAAACGATTGTACACCGTATGAATCTAAAAAGATGAACAATCAAAATTTAATTAGATATTTGACTTTTATTACTTGTTGTAATTTTATGACAATCATGTAAAACAAGAATATC
>MDKJ01102763.1:0-35420 GCA_005239525.1 Nicotiana knightiana | reverse complement strand
ACTCGATCGAATACAGTATCGAGTGCCAGTCGTGCCTCCCCTAGTTTGGGGCGTGACAATATCATAATCCTTCAACAACTCAAGCCATCTGCGCTGACTCAAATTAAGATCCTTCTGTCTAAATAAGTGTTGCAAGCTGCGGTGGTCGGTGTAGACCTCACAGGACACCCCATACAAATAGTGCCTCCAGATCTTAAGAGCATGAACAATCGCTGCCAACTCCAAATCGTGCACAGGGTAGTTCTTCTCATGAACCTTCAGCTGGCGTGAAGCATAAGCAATAAATCTCCCCTCCTGCATCAACACGCACCCCAAGCCAACGTGTGAGGCGTCGCAATACACCGTCTACCTCCCAGAACCGGATGGCAATACTAGAACTGGCATTGAGGTCAATGCTTTCTTGAGCTTCTGAAAGCTCGCCTCACACTCGTCAGACCATCGAAATGGGGCATTCTTCTGAGTCAATCTGGTCAATGAAGCTGCAATAGAAGAGAAACCCTCCTCAAATCGGTGATAATAACCTGCTAGGCCCAAAAAGCTCCTGATCTCAGTAGCTGAAGTAGGACGCGACCAACTCTGAACTGCCTCGATCTTTTGAGGATCAACCTTGATACCCTCTCCGGATATCACATGCCCCAAAAATGCCGCGGAATCCAACCAAAACTCACACTTGGAGAATTTAGCATATAACTTCTGATCTCGCAAGGTCTGGAGCACGACTCTCAAATGCTGCTCGTGCTCCCCCAGAATACGGGAGTAAATCAAAATGTCATCAATGAAGACAATGACGAAGGAATCAATATACGGACAGAACACCCTATTCATCAAGTCCATAAAGGCTGTTGAGGCATTGGTCAAACCAAAGGACATCTCCAGGAACTCATAATGGCCATACCTCGTACGAAAAGCAGTCTTTGGAACATCTGAAGCCCGAATCTCAACTGATGATACCCTGATCTCAAGTCAACCTTAGAAAACACACGAGCACCCTGCAACTGGTCAAACAAATCATCGATGCGAGGCAAGGGATACTTGTTCCTAATGGTAACCTTGTTCAACTGGCGGTAATCAATACACATCCACATAGAACCATCTTTCTTCTTCACAAATAGAAATGGAGCACCCCACGGTGACACACTCGGTCTGATGAACCCCTTAGCTAACAACTCCTCAAGCTTCTCCTTCAACTCTTTCAACTCTTTCGGAGCCATACGATACGGAGGGATAGATATAGGCTGAGTATCTGGGGCTAAATCAATGCATAAATCAATATCACGAGCGACAGGCATGTCTGGAAGATCCGAAGGAAATACATCAGCATACTCTGGAACAACTAGCACAGAATCAATCGTAGGAGACTCGGCGGTGGTGTCCCGCACATAAGACAAATAGGCTAGACAACCCTTCTCGACCATATGTCGAGCCTTCAAGAACGAAATAACCCGGCTGGATGTGCTAACTGAAGAACCCCTCCATTCCAGCCTAGGAGACTCAGGCATGGCCAAAGTAACTGTCTTGGCATGGCAATAAAGCACGGCATGATAAGGAGATAGCTAATCCATGCCCAGGATAACCTCAAAATCAACCATATCGAGAAATAAAAGGTCAGCTCTGGTATCAAACCCACAAAAAGTGATCGCACAAGACCAATACACCCGGTCTACCACTACAGAGTCGCCCACAGGAGTGGACACATATATAGGAGATCCCAAAGACTCTCGAGAAACATCCAGAAAAGGTGCAAATAAGGCTGAAACATATGAATAAGTGGATCCCGGATTGAATAATACTGCAGCCTCTCTACCACATACCGAGATAATACATGTGATCACGTCGTCTGAGGCGACTACATCTAATTTGGCCGGAAAGGCATAAAACCTGGCTGGAGCACCTGAAGGCTGAGCTCCCGCAGAACGAGCTGGAGCTGAATGACCACCTCTGGACTGGCCTCCCCCTCTAGGACGGCCCCTGCCAACCTGACCTCCACCTCTAGGCGGCCGAACTGCTGGTGCTGAAACCGCGGGCTGGTGACTCTACTGAATGGCTTTACCCCGGTACCTAGGACAGAACCTTCATGTGAGGCACATATCCCCACACTCAAAGAAACCCCCTGGAACTACTACTCGCTGCCCTGAAAATGAATCCTGGATGGCCGGAGGGCGACGGGAGCCCTCAGGCATAGCACTGAAATAAGGATCGGAAGACCCCTGATGACTAGGATAACTACTGGGAGAACCCTGAATAGCTGGGGGCCGATAAGAGCGCTCTGGCATGGCATTGAACTGGTGCCTAACTGGGACACCTCGGGGAGGTGGTGGAGGTGCCACATACGGAGGCCTGCTGGGCCTACTGCCTCCAAAATGACCCCTGCCCCTAGCTGGAGCACCTCTAAAATCACCTGCAAATCTGGACCTCTTGTCCTACTGACCCTGCTGACCCTGCTCCCTGCTCCTCATCCGGTATCCCTCAATACGTTAAGCTATCTCAACCACAAGTTGGTACGGGGTACCCATCTCCACCTCTCGAGCCATGGTGGACCAAATAAATAGATGCAACCGTGCTACAAACCTCTCAACTCTCTCAGCATCAATGGGTAATATCATAAGAGCATGGCGTGACAGCTCTAAAAATCTAGCCTCGTAATCCCTCACAGACATATGCCCCTTCTCCAACCGCTCAAACTGACCCCTCAGCTCTTCCCTCTCAGAGGGTGGAATATATCTGTCCAAGAGCATCTACATAAACTACTCCCAAGTGATAGTAGGAGAATCGGCTGGCCTGCTCAGAATATAAGACTGCCACCACCTGCGAGCTCTTCCCTCTAACTGGAATGTAGTGAAATCCACCCCATGGGACGCTAGGATCCCCATGTTGTGCAGTCTATCCCTGCACCTATCAATGAAATCCTGGGCATCCTCCCCCCGCTCACCCCCGAGGACTGGAGGGCGCAAGCGGGTCCATCTGTCTAACATCTTATGCTGGTCACCACCCAAAAATGGTCTGGGCTCGGGTGCTGCTTCTGCAGGGTGGGCTCCATCCACGAGCAGTGTACCCGAGGTGAGATGTAATGCTGCTGTCGGACCTGCAGCCTGGGCAGTAGGGGTCTGGGCTCCCCCTCCCGCCTGTGAAGTGACAGGGTCTGCTGGAAATAAACCAGCCTGGGACATGGTGTCCATGAACCTCATCATATGGCCCATGGCTGCCTGAAAGCCCGACGCCGTCATAAAATCTACGGGTGTCGGATCTGCTAGGGGCACCTCATCCTACTCCTCTAATATAGGGTCTTCTGGTGGCGGGACCGGTATAGCTCTGGGACGCCCTCGTCCCCTACCACGGGTAGGTGCCCTACCCCTGCCCTTACCACGGCCTCGAGCGGCAGGGGCGGCACCCTCTCCCGGATCAGGCACATGAGATGCACGCGTCCTCACCATCTGTAAGGGAATAGAATCATGAATTTAGTAAATCATAGACTGCACGAAGAGTAAGAACAAGTAGAGGTTTCCTAACACCCTGTAGCCTCCTGAAGATAAGAACTGACGTCTCCATACCGATCCGCAAGACTCTACTAGATTCGCCCGGGACTCGTGATACTTACGTGAACCTGGCTCTGATACTACATTGTCACGACCCAACTTCCCACACGGGTCGTGATGGCTCCCAACAACAGGGTTAGGCAAGCCAACATGAATTATACTAAGTGTTACCCTTCCCATGTGATTAATTAATCAACCTTTTACAAGTTTTAAACATTTATTTACATGATATTATCCTGTGACATGAAAATAAGGCATCTGATACGTGAGTCAAAAGATAAGCATATGTATGAAAATGAAACCCAAAAGCCCAAAATGTACGCACGTGTGTACCAGGAACTAGTGTCACGAGTGTCGCGGGCAACTATCAAAATACATAAGTACATACAATCCCATACTATGAATGAAATAGATGGGGAGAATAACAAAAGGAAACTCCAAGGTGCTACCAGGAATCTCCAGGAAAAGCAGCTCACTGTGAAGTGTCACCAACCCCGGTCAGAATCTTGCACCGGACTGATGATCAGACGTACCAAACTCCGGACCTGTAAAGTCAAGTACAGAAGAAAAGAAAGTGCAGCATGAGTACATACATAAATATGTACCCAGTGAGTATCCCGCCTAATCTCGAAGAAGTAGTGACGAGAAGTCGACTCGCTACTCACTAAGGTCCAACAGTGATAAAGTAAGCAAGATGTAAGGAAAATCGTAGGCATGTAAGACAAATAACCAAGTACATCGATATTAGGCATCAAATAACAATCCAAACTCCACCACGATTGGTATCCGCCGTGGCATACAACCCGATCCCATCCTGTAGTCTCAACCTTGTCGTGGCGTATGGCCTGATCCCATCCTATAAATCTCAATCTCGCTGTGGCTTACGGCCCGATCCCACCCTATAAATCTCAATCTCGCCGTGGCGTACAGCCCGATCCCATCCTGTAAATCTCAATCTCGCCGTGGCGTACGGACCGATCCCACAATATAATAAATCATCACTCTACCGTGGCGTACGGCCCGATCCCATAATATAGTAAATCATCACTTTGCCGTGGCGTACGGCCCGATCCCACAATATAGTAAATCATCACTCTGTCGTGGCGTACGGCCCGATCCCATCCCGTGATTACTCTTATCACACTTAAATCAAGCCAAGAATCACGATGTTCAAAGACAATAATAAAGTATCACGATGTTCAAAGACAACAATACCAATCACACAAGAATACAAGTCATATTTAGGCTACAACAGGGAAAAAGTATGAACATGATGTGTCCTAACTACCCGGACGAAGAAGTAATAGCCACTACGTATGGACTCTCGTCACTTGGTGCGTACGTATCCCCCAAAAAAAGTTCACCTAGCAATCAAGGTTACCTAGAGGGACAATTTCCCTCTCACGAGGTTAGAAAGGAGACTCACCTCGATAAAATCAATCCTCAGACCAAGGACCGGATCAAAAGATGCGCCCGAAACTCCGAAACTACTCCTGACGGCCCACAACTGTTCAAACATGATGTAATTGAATCAATTTAAGGTTCAAGAAGAAGAATTAGCAAGAATTCCTAAAATTTAAGATTCTTGACGATTCTTGAAATTTTGACCCCGAGCCCACGCGCTCAGATTTCGAAAATTCTTGGAGGAATAGCGTACCCGAAGCCTAAGGAGCGAAATTATATAATTTACTTAAGAATTCAATGGCTCAAAGGGGTAATTCACAAATTTTCCAAAAATCCCATTTACAACCCAAAACCTAGGTTTTTCCAAGATTTAGTAGTTGATTTACCTTGTTAATTCATGCATGGAACTAGATAAATGAAAGGAATTACTTACCGCTACCAAATTTGGGTCAAGAGCAGGTTCTCGAATCTCCTAGGACTCTCTAATGGAGGTGAGATGGTTGAAAAATGAAAAAGACCCGTAATTATGGGCATTTAAATGAGGCTGCCTACATGGGTTCCGCACCTGCGACCTTGGGACCGCAGGTGCGGTCTCGCACCCGCAAGAAATTAGTTGCCCCTGCGGAAAAGGGTTTGGGACCCTAGGCTCGCACCTGCGGAGTCGTGAGCCGCACTAGCGGTTTTGCTCCTGCGGAAGATTGGTCGCGCCTGCGATGGGGTCGCACCTGCGAAGGGGACGTCCGCACCAGTAGTCACACCAGCTGTTGTGCACCAGCAGTGATTTTTTTGCTGGTTTTTTGGCCTTGAGCGGGGTCTGGGAGGCACCTGGGCCCACCGAGCCCCCGTCAAGCTATACCCACAAGTCCCAAATCATTATACGGACTTGCTCGAGCCTACAGATCACTCATAACTTCGCTAAAACTCAAAATCACCCTCCAAAACCCCTTGAATCAAATTAAGAATTTAAGAAATTCTAGAATTCACCGCATCACGCCGAACGGGCGTCTACTATTCGGAATGACATCAAAATTTACAGATAAATGACTATATGGAACAATTCTCGGTCCCGAAATTCCGTTCGGACCTCGAAAACACAAAACGCGTCTTAAACCAAAATATGGACTTAAAGAACTTCTTGTTTTAATATTAGGCGCTGAAACGCCCCCGATTCATCAGAAACCCAATCCGAACATACGCCTAAGTCCAAAATCATCATACGGAGCTAATGGAGCTGTTAGAACTCAATTCTGAGGTCGTTTGCTCAAAATGTTGACCGAAGTCAAACTTGGCCAAATAGGCCAACCTTAAGGAACCAAGTGTTCCTAAACCACTCAAACCATTCCTAAATCCCAAACCACTCGCTCTCGCAAGTCATATAGCACGAATAGCCACTATGGAAGGCTTTATTTAAAGGGACGGAATCCTAATATGAAAACGACAGGCTGGGTCGTTACACATATGCTATTACCTTACCACATTGCATCAATACACACCCCCAAACTAACCCTTGAAGCATCACAATACACCACAAACCCTTCTGAACCTTCTGGCAAGGTCAACACTGGCGCCGAAATAAATCTTGATTTCAATCCTTGAAAACTCTTTCCGCAAGCATCGGACCACTGCAACTTAACCGCTTTCTACGTCAGCTTAGTCAATGGGGAGGCGAGGGTAGAGAATCCCTCCACAAACCTCCAATAATATCCAACCAAACCCAAGAAATTGTGAATCTCTGTCGGGGTAGTTGGTCTAGGACAATCCTTTACCACTGCAATCTTTTGGGCATCAACCTGAATACCTTCCCTGGAAACAACATGGCCCAAAAAGGTGATTGATTCTAGCCAAAACTCACATTTTGAAAACCTTGCGTACAACTAGTGCTGATGAAAAGTCTGCAGAACTGCCCTGAGGTGATTAGCATGATCTTCCTGACTTTGCGAATAAACAAGGATATCGTCAATGAAGACAAACACAAAGGAGTCAAGAAACAGTTTGAAAACCCGATTCATAAGATCCATAAAAGCTGCTGGGGCATTGGTTAGCCCAAAATACATTACCAGAAATTCAAAGTACCCATATCGAGTCCTGAAGGCAGTCTTAGGAATATCCTGCTCCCTGTTCTTTAACTGGTGATACCCAAACCGCAGATAAATCTTTGAGAAGAACGTAGCACCTTGCAAGTGGTCGAACAAATCATCTATCCGAGGCAATGGGTATTTGTTTTTTATGGTGACCTTGTTGAGCTGCCGATAATCAATACACATCCGAATAGGTCTGTCTTTCTTTCTGACAAAAAGAACCGGTGCGCCCCAAGGCGACACACTTGGCCAAATGAAACCCTTTTCTAATAGATCTTTCAATTGTTCTTTTAGCTCTCTTAATTCTGCTGGCACCATTCGGTAGGGTATTATAGATATTGGTTGTGTATCTCGCAATACATCAATCCCAAAATCGATCTCTCTATTTGGTGGAATCCCAGGAAGCTCGTCCGGAAATACTTCAAAAAATTCATTCACAACAGGGACCGATTCGGGAGCAGTCACCTCTAAAGTGGTGTGCGCAACCCGGACCAAATGGTAGATGCACCCTTTTCCGATAATCTTTGAGGCCTTAAGGTAGGAAATAAGCCTACCTCTTGGCACAACATTATTCCCCTCCAACTCGATAATTGGTTCATTAGGAAACTCGAGCCTCATAATTCTTGTTCGGCAGTCGAGTTTAGCAAAGCACGAATAGAGCCAATCCATCCCCATAATTGCATCAAAATCTACAATTTCTAACTCAATAAGATCGGCCGTGGTATCCTGACCACGCACCGTAACAACACAATTCCTATAGACTCGCACGACAATAATAGAATCACTAACCGGAGTCGACACAGAGACGGCTCGTGAAGCTATTCGGGTTCTATCCCAAAACTTGAAGCAATAAATGGAGTAACATATGACAAAGATGACCCGGGATAAATAAGAGCATAAACATCATGTGACTGAACAGGCAGAATACCCGTGACAACATCTGGAGAAGCCTCAGCACTCTGGCGACCACTCAAAGCATAGAACTGACTGGGTCCCCCTTGACCCCGTGCTCTACCCTTAGCTGCACTGCGCCATGCTGGAGCTGGAGGGCCGCGGGATGGAGGGCGTGTTAAAGATGTAGCGGCTAAAGAATTGGATGGCTGAGCAGTGCCCCTACCCGTGCCCTGACTGGGTGTATGACAGTCTCACTGATCATAGCCCCTCACTCCACATCTATAGCATATCGGGATATCCAAGTAACAAGGCCCAGAATAAAACCTCCCACACTTAGGCATGGGGCCCTCCGCTGCAGCTGGAACCTCCCACCTGAACGACCCCACTGGTGGAACCTCTTGCTGTCTGAACCAGGTCCAAAGAGACCTCCCTACTGATAATTTTTCCCTAATAGTGGCGCACTGGCTGAGGACTGATATGGCCCTGAAGACCCTCTCCCAAGGGCTGATCTCCCTGCTCCAACTGAACTCCCAGGGTTGCCCGCTGACCGGGACCTACTACTACTCTCCCTCTCCATTTTTATCTTTAATTTTCGGGTCTCCGTAACCTGGGAAAATCCCACAATCTTCCCATAGTTCATATCTGAATGCAGAGCAGCTGTAGCAGCTTTATTAATAACCAAGGGACCAAGGCCCTGAACAAGCCGACGAACTCTAGCCTCCATAGTAGACACCATGTGAACAGCATATTTGGACAAGTGCAAAAACTCCATATGAAACTTCCACACACTCATGTTTCCCTGCTTAAGGGCCTCAAACTTTGTAGCACGGGCTGCCATAATCTCCGCAGGCAAGAAATGACCCATAAAGGCATCCACAAACTCCTCCCACCTCGCCAGAGAGATCCCCTTGCCATGGGAACTCTCCCACATCTCGAACCACGAATATGTCGCTTGATCACGCTCAACTATGTCTTATAAAAGACTAAGCGGGCGTTGCAAATATTATCCGAGGTATTATGCCCAGAGTCGATCCCACGGGGAATTTACGTATCAAGCAAGCTGTTAGAATACTCAACTGTCACTTGAGGTTATTTAAATTACTAACACTAAAGATTAACTACGCTAAGGTGTAAACAATTGTAATCATGAACACTCTATCTACCATAAATCTTTCTCAAGTAATTATGATAATTTACCAGATGCACTCTCTCAAGTTACGCTAGCTAGATTGCATTACAGTTCACTTTAGATTGCACCCGAGGTATCGTTATCTCTAATCCAACCTCTAAACCCTCGGTTATGACTTTCATCTATACTCCGGGAGTGATGTTGTTCAAAAAACTACCTAAATATGCACTCTCTCAATAGTAGATGCATAATAAATTGGAACAGCTAATTGAAGGCCCTTCAATCAACTACAACAAGAACGTAGTTGAACAAATAGAGTTTAATCAACCAATCAAAGCTATATTAGTATCACAATAAGTTCATCCCCCAACGGGTTCCCCCAAAACCCTAGATTAAAGAAATTATCTACTCATTCTCATAATAATCAGCTCTAAAATAACGTGCATAATGAAACTACAAAGTAATGAAGAAAATCTGTACAAATCGATGTTTTCCTTCTCTTTAATGGCTTCCTCTCATCGAATCTCTCATATGCCTTCCAATCCTCGTTATGTTGTGTTTTAGGGGTCTATTTATATGTTTAGGACAAACCCTAAACGTGTAGGAGACTTCTATTCCAACCGGGAAACACTTAAACTTGTCAAAACTCGGAATTGACCGAAACAGGGGCCTGACGTTATGAGGCTAACGTCTGGATAACGCCAGGCTAGGGCTGGAGTTTGGACTCCAACGCCTGGCTAACGCTAGGCTAGGGCTGGCGTTTGGACTCTAACGCCTAGCTAACGCTAGGCAGGGCCAGGCGTTTGGGCTCTGGCGCCCAGCTATAGCCCGGTGCACTCCTCCTCGCCTCTTGAGCGTATTTTCGATGTATTTGCATCCATTTAGCTCGGTTTCCATATCCAATTCACCTACACATGAAATAGACTCTATTATGCACATAAAAAGTGTATTTTCATCATTAACGCACATAAAATGTAGGGCATATAACATGTTAAACCATGAATTCTAGCCTCGCATCACCGCTCCCTTCAGACGATAGGAAGCCAACTCAACCCCCTCTGTCTCATTAGCCCTCATAACTCAAAGGGTCTTGCACATATCATCAATGAACTCCTGAGGATCAGCCTCTAGGTCGGTGCCTGTGAACTCCAGAGGGGCTAACCGCAGAAACTGGTTGACTCTAGAACCTGAAAAATCCCCTAGCTCGCTAGAGGACGTAGGGGAAGCATTTGATCTTTGGGTATGAGAGTCCACTAACTAGGTCAACATCTGGATAGCTCCCCTGAGGTCCCGATCAGCATTACCGGGACCGGAAGCTGGAGCTGGAGGTGGGTCAGGAATATCAGCGGGAGGGATTTCAGCACCCTCCACTGGGGTAGGAACAGAAATAGTTTGGCCTGGAGTAGATGAGTCAGGCTGATTTGTGGCCAGGGAATCATTCACACCCTCACCATCAGCTAGAGAATTATGACCACTCCTGGAGTGGCATTGGCCTCTAGGCCGAGTCGAGATCTCTTCGTAGGTGCCATTTACTGAATATTGGAACAATGCACGAGTTAGAGGTAGACAACCTCACCTTTCACCACATCGCACGATATAGAATAGCAATAAAAGGGTATTTTCCTAAATGTCCATGCAGCCCCCTAATTATAGATGTGGTCGACAACACACCGATAAGAAGGGCTCTACTAGACACGGCTCCGAGACATCCTAGGACACTTTTTAAAACCTGAGGCTCTGATACCAAGTTTGTCACTCCCCAAACCCGAGGGACGAGACCGGCGCCTAACCGGATGAACCCGGTCAAGCGGACCTCGATTTCCTTTCCTACCCAACTCATTACCCCATGTTAAAAATTTCAATATTCCATAGGAAGTAGCAAATTAAAAATTGAGCATGGATTTAAAACTTAAGTTCATTTCTTCTTTAACATTTTAGCAGTTGATAATCCCAAAAACATACAAGTTACATACAACATTTCCAATGCAATCCACGATCACGAGTGAACACAACTACCGCCCAAAATATACATATATACAACCCGCCTCGTGTCTACGGAGCCTCTAAGAGTACTAGGAGTTTACATAGACTTGCCGGTAATAAGGCCCCGGCCATATATTTTACAACATAAGCAAAAGAGAATGATATAGTCCACACACGGCCCCGAGAGGAAATGGGGCTCACCAAAACTGCTGAAGAGATGAAGAGGAGGCACCACTAACGGCAGGCTGAGCTACCTGCTATGGAACCACCTACATCCATATAAAAGATGTAGCGCCCCCGGCAAAAGGGACGTTAGTACCATAGAATAGTACTAGTATGTATGAACAAGCTTTACTCTAAGTAAAATCAAACAATACACAGATAAGAGACAGTCAAAGAAACCAAACAAATACTGCACAGAGATACAGGAAACACAAATGAGAGTTCCACAATTTCTTATTTCAATCATTCTCCTGTTGCGGCGCGCAACCCGATCCCTCCTTACAATCATATTCCACCCTTATTTCTTCTGTTGCGGCGTGCAACCCGATCCCACCGTACAATTATGCTGTGGCATGCAACCCGATCCAACTGTACAATTCTATTGCAGCGTGTAACCCGATCCCACCGTACAATTCTGTTGCGGCGTGCAACCCGATCCCACCTTACAATCACATTACACCCTTATTACTTCTGTTGTAGCGTGTAACCCGATCCTACCTTACAATCATATTTGATAGCAACATCAACCAACCAATTCAATCACAAGGATTTTCATCATCAAGAATATACATTCATAACAACCAAATAACCATGTGAAATCAAGGCCACAAAAATCTTTTCCAAACAGTGAGTCATATACGGCATACCATCAACATATAGTTCAATTAGATAAATCAACATTTCTTTTCCATTACTTGCTACACAGCATTTAGCACTTACATAAATTCAACAATTTTATTCGTTATCATTTCTTTTGTTGTGCAGCATATCCTCTCATACCGATGTATTCAACATTTAACGAGCTTTGCACATGGTAGAATAAGCAAAGAAACACCTTTTCACAATCTCATATAGCATGGTGGCATGGAAATCAACTAGGATAATCAGAGAACAGAATCTTACGCCTCAACACATTAGAACAATTGATTCACATATGCATAAGCCAGAAACTCATACCGAATGCTCGGACTCCAACAAGGTGACTCTACGAAGATTAAAGTTAGCCATACATACCTCGAGTTGAAAATTCCCCTTTAATACCTATTCTCAACCCACCAGACCTTCTGTCGCCTCCAATATAATTTACAAGATGCCATGTTTAGACTTAGAATTAGAAATCGTGAACTCATTTGGGCATTTTATCAAACACTATGTGATCCTTTAGATTAACTAGCTCTTTTTTAGTGAAAGATTGCCCTAACTTACTTCCCTTTGCTAGATTATGGTAGATTATTCACATGTATGCAAGGTCTTAACTCTCTTTTTCAAGA
The DNA here is from genome assembly GCA_005239525.1 of Nicotiana knightiana. NCBI lineage: Eukaryota > Viridiplantae > Streptophyta > Magnoliopsida > Solanales > Solanaceae > Nicotiana > Nicotiana knightiana. The sequence continues at coordinate 22,906 of MDKJ01102763.1, read as the reverse complement.
ACCAACCTATGTGTGTTCTATTCTAACTAAAATCTGAAAATTTGGGGAAATGGGGTGGAGGCTTACCTCTTATAGTAAAGAAGATCACGACTACTCGATTAATTCCAGGCCTGAGTAGAGATGGAGGACCAACTTGGGGAAGATGAGGACTTCTATCACTAGAACTCACTCTCACTTCTCTCAATTTTGATCAAATAGTCTTTAAAAATGAAGGGGAGGGGTGTTTTATTAAACTTAGGGTCGGGTTTTAAAATTAGAAATTAGAAGCCTCGAAACAGGTATGCGGTCAGGAATGCGATCGCATTCCTGTTATGCGGTCCGCATACCTGTCGCATAAGTGGCCTTCAGCTGGGCCAAAAAGGGTAGAAGACTACCCAGGTATGAGACCACTATGCGGTCCGCATACCTGTTATGCGATCGCATAGTGCGTCGCTTAACTCCCTCCGCTATAATCAAGGTGCAATTATGCCACAACTATGTGGCCCGCATTCGTGAAATGCGATCTCATTCTAGGCTGCATAGTTGTCCTCAAAATGGACAGCAAACTATCCAAGTATGCGACTAGTATGCGGTCTGCATACCTGATCTGCGGTTGCATAGTGGAAAATTTTATCTTTTAAGTCCCGGGGTACTTTTTACTCCACAAGGGTCCGTTTTTAAGAATTTCTACAGTTATAACCACATGGTGACCCATTCGCGCATTGTTTTTAGACTTGAAATTTTATGGGTCTTTACATCCTCCCCCACTTAGAATCATTCGTCACCGAATGAGGATTGGGGAATCACTTAGTTAAGAGAACACAAATTTTTTTATTTTTTTTACTAACACCGATATTTCCTGAAAATTTCGCCTGAGTTTCCTTTGTAATTAGGCCTATATACCTGTCAGAGAGCTCCCGAAACACATTTTAACCAATTCCACACATTTTCAGTTACCCTATCAACTTGCACATCATCCGGTCATTTCAACAAGTTGCATATAATTCAATTACTTCCACAAGCCTCACATAGTTCGGTTAACTCCACAAATTTGCACATAATTCAACTATTACAATGAGTTGCACATAATTCATCTATTACAATGAGTTGCACATAATTCAGCTATTACAATGAGTTTCACATAATTCAGATATTTCAAGGAGTTGCCCATGATCCAACTAATCACAACAACATACACATTTATGGCATAATGTTTGAGAAGTCACAATAGTAGGGTAATTAGGGGAATAGAGTGTTGTTCCACAAAATTTGACACCAATGTGATTGCTTAGAGATGACAACTTTCAAAACCACTACTGGACTTATTTAAACAAGTGGGGATATTTGTATTTCATTTCATTTTCCGCTTCCCACGTGGCTTCTTCGGCTTGGTGACTCCGCCATAATACTTTGACTGAAGCGACCTCTTTGGTCCTCAACCTACGAATTTGCCTATCAAGACTAGTAACCAGAACTTCTTCATATGACAAATTTTTATTAATTTAAATGGTATCAACCGGCACGATGACAATGGATCTCCAACTAACTTCTATATCATGGACACATGAAACACCGGGTGCACTAATGACATCTCAGGGGGCAATTCCAGCCTATGCGCCTCCTGCCTTATTCCTTTGAGAAATCTTATATGGCCCGACATACCTTGGGATCAATTTCCATTTCTTCCCAAACCGCATCACTCCTTTCATGGGAGACACCTTCAAGAATACCCAATCATCTACTTAAACCTCCAAATCTCTTCGATGAACGTCTGTATAGGATTTCTGACGACTCTGAGCAGTCTTCATCTTCTCCTGAATGACTCTAACTGTTTCATAGCTTGGTGCACAAGATCTGGTCCTAGCAGTTCTGCCTCACCAACCTCAAACCATCCAATCGGAGACCTACGCCTCCTTCCGTACAATGCCTCAAATGGGGCCATCTGAATACTAGCATGGAAACTGTTATTATAAGCAAACTCTATAAGAGGCAAGCGATCATCCAAGATACCCTTGAAATCTAATAAACAAGCCTGTAACATATCTTCAAGCGTCTGAATGGTCTGCTCTGCCTGACCGTCCGTTTGCGGGTGGAAAGTTGTGCCGAGATTTACCTGCGTACCCAAACCTTGCTGAAATTTCTTCCAAAAGTTAGCTGTGAACTGGGCCCCTCGATCCAAGATAATAGACACTGGAGTGCCATGGATCCTGACTATTTCTTTGATATACAGCTGAGCATATTATTCTGCAGTATAGGTGGACTTGATTGGCAAGAAATGCACCGACTTCGTGAGTCGGTCCACTATTACCCAAACTGAGTCAAACCTACGTGGAGTGCAAGGTAACCCCACCACAAAGTCCATATTGGTTATTTCCCATTTCCATGTTGGTATTCCCATAAGTTGTGCCAACCCACAGGGCCCCTGATGCTCAGCCTTCACTTGCTGACAATTTGGACACCTAGCCACAAAGTCCGCCAATCCCCTCTTCATACCATTCCACCAATAAATCTCCTTGAGATCGTGATACATCTTCGTAGAACCTGGGTGTACGGAATACCTGGAATTATGAGCCTCTGCCATAACTCTCTCCCGAAGATCATCCACATCCGAAACACATTGACTCCTTTGGCACTGCAAAACACTTTCATCATTGCCGAGTGAAAATGATGTAGTCTTGTGATTCAGAATTTCTTATCTCAATTGTGCCAAAGTTGGATCACTGAATTGCTTTCCCTTGACTTCTGCATCAAGCGAAGACTCCGCTCCATTACGCACCACGACATTCCCTTCATCTGAGGCTAAAAAACATACCCCCAGACTGGCCAACTGATAAACCTCCCGAGCCAAAGGCCTCTGACCTACTTCCAAATGAGCCAAGCTACCCATGGATTTCCGACTAAGAGCGTCGGCTACCACATTCCCCTTTCCTGGATGGTACACAATATTAATATCATAATCCTTGAGCAATTCTAACCAGCTCTGAAGCCTTAGGTTCAACTCCTTCTGTTTGAATAAGTACTGAAGACTCTTGTGCTCTATGAACACGTCCTCATGGACCCCATAAAGATAATGTCGCTAGATCTTCAATGCAAACACAACCGCCGCGACCTCCAAATTATGTGTCGGGTAATTATTATCGTGGTTCTTGAGCTGCCTAGAAGCATATGTTATTACCTTACCACATTGCATCAATACACACCCCAAACCAACCCTTGAAGCATCACAATACGCCACAAACCCTTCTGAACCTTATGGCAAGGTCAACACTGGCGTCGAAGTCAATCTTGATTTCAATTCTTGAAAACTCTTAAGCACCAGACAACTGAAACTTAACTGCTTTCTGTGTCATCTTAGTCAATGGGGAGGCGAGGGTAGCGAATCCTTCCACGAACCTCCGATAATATCCAGCCAAACCCAAGAAATTGCGAATCTCTGTCGGGGTTGTTGGTCTAGGTCAATCCTTTACCGCTGAAATCTTTTGGGGATCAACCTGAATCCCTTCCCTAGAAACAACATGGCCCAAAAAGGTGACTGATTCTAGCCAAAATTCACATTTTCTTTGCATACAACTGGTGTTGAGGAAAAGTCTGCAGAACTGCCCTGAGGTGATTAGCATGATCTTCCTGACTTCGCGAATAAACAAGGATATCATCAATGAAGACAATCACAAAGGAGTCAAGAAACAGTTTGAAAACCCGATTCATAAGATCTATAAAAGTTGTTGGGGCATTGGTTATCCCAAAAGACATTACCAGAAATTCAAAGTGCCCATATCGAGTCCTGAAGGCAGTCTTAGGAATATCCTGTTCCCTGATCTTTAACTGGTGATACCAGGACTGCAAATCAATCTTTGAGAAGAACTTAGCACCTTGCAACTGGTCGAACAAATAATCTATCCGAGGCAATGGGTATTTGTTTTTTATGGTGACCTTGTTGGGCTGCCGATAATCAATACACATCTGAAGCGATCCGTCTTTCTGACAAAAAGAATAGGTGCGCCCCAAGGCGACACACTTGGCCGAATGAAACCCTTTTCTAATAGATCTTTCAATTGTTCTTTTAGCTCTCTCAATTCTGTTGGCGCCATTCGGTAGGGTGGAATAGATATTGTTTGCGTATCTGGCAATACATCAATCCCAAAATCGATCTCTCTATCTGGTGGAATCCCAGGAAGCTCGTCCGGATATACTTTAAGAAATTCATTCACAACAGGCACAGATTCGGGAGCAGACACCTCTAAAGTGGTGTCCACAACCTGGACCAAATGGTAGATGCACCCTTTTCTAATCATCTTTGAGGCCTTAAGGTCCCTCCCACTCGATAATTGGTTCACTAGGAAACTCGAGCCTTATAATTCTGGTTCGGCATTCGAGTTTAGCAAAGCATGAATAGAGCCATTCCATCCCCATAATTACATCAAAATCTACCATTTCTAACTCAATAAGATCGGCCGTGGTATCCTGACCACGCACCGTGAAAATACAATTCCTATAGCCTCGCACGGCCATAATAGAATCACAAACCGGAGTCGACACATAGAACGGCTCGTGAAGCTGTTCGGGTTCTACCCCAAAACTTTGAAGCAATAAATGGAGGAACATATGACAAAGAAGACCCGGGATCAATAAGAGCATAAACATCATGTGACTGAACAGTCAGAATACCTATGACAACATCTGGAGAAGCCTTCATACTCTGGCGACCACTTAAAGCATAGAACCGACTGGGTCCCCCTTGACCCCGTGCTCTACCCCTAGCTGCATTGCCCCCTGCTGGAGCTGGAGGGCGTGTTGAAGATGTAGCGTCTGAAGAACTGGATGGCTGAGCAGTGCCCCTACATGTACCCTGGCTAGGTGTATGACAGTCTCGCTGAACATGGCTCCTCACTCCACATCTATAGCATACCGGGATATCCAAGTAACAAGGCCCAGAATGAAACCTTCCACACTTAGGGCATGGGGCCCTCCGCTGCTACTGGAACCTCCCACCTGGACGGCCCCACTGGTGGAACCTCCTGCTGTCTGAACCTGGTCCAAAGCGACCTCCCTACTGATAAATATGCCCTAATGGCGACGCACTGGTTGAGGACTGAGCATAGGACTGAGATGGCCTTGACGACCCTCTCCCAAGGGCTGATCTCCCTCCTCCAACTGAACTCTTAGGGTTGCCCGCTGACCGGGCCCTACTACTACTCTCCCTCTCCATTCTTATCTTTAATTTCCGGGCGTCCGTAGCCTGGGAAAATCCCACAATCTTCTCGTAGTTCATATCTGAATGCAAAGCAGCTGTAGCAGCTTCATTAATAACCAAGGGACCAAGGCCCTGAACCTACTGACGAACTCTAGCCTCCATAGTAGACACCATGCGAACAGCATATTTGGACAAGTGTACAAACTCCATATGATACTTCCACACACTCATGTTGCCCTGTTTTAAGGGCCTCAAACTCTGTAGCACGTACTGCCATAATCTCGGCAAGCAAGAAATGACCCATAAAGACATCCACAAACTCCTCCCACATATCGCACCACGAATATGCCGCTCCCTTCAGACGATATGAATACAACTCAAACCTCTTTGTCTCAGCAGCCCTCATAACTCGGAGGTTCTTGCACATCTCATCAATGAACTCCTGAGGATAAGCCTCTGGGTCAGTGCACATGATAGAATAAGCACAAAGAATCACCTTTTAACAATATGATATAGTATGGTGGCATGGAAATCAACTAGGACAATCAGAGAACAGAATCTTATGCCTCAACACATTAGAACAATCGATTCATGTATGCATAATCCAGAAACTCATACCGAATGCTCGGACACCAACAAGGTGACTCTACGAAGATTAATGTTTTCCATACATACCTCGAGTCGAAAATTCCCCTTTAATACCTATTCTCAACCCACCGGACCTTCTATCGCCTCCAATCTAATTTACAAGATTCCATGTTTAGACTTAGAATTAGAAATCATGAACTCATTTGGGAATTTTATCAAACACTATGCGATCCTTTAGATTAACTAGCCTCTTTTTAGTGAAAGATTGCCCTAGCTTACTTCCCTTTGCTAGATTATGGTAGATTATTCACATGCATGCAAGGTCTTAACTCTTTTCTTCAAGAACCAACCTATGTGTGTCCTATTCTAACTAAAATCTGAAAATTTGGGGAAATGGGGTGGAGGCTTACCTCTTATGGTGAAGAAGATGACGACTACTCGATTAATTCAGGCCTGAGTAGAGATGGAGGACCAACTTGGGGAAGCTTAGGACTTCTCTCACTAGAATCCACTCTCACTTCTCTCTATTTTGATCAGATAGTCTTTAAAAATGAAGGGGAGGGGTATTTTATTAAATTGGGGGTCGGGTTTTAAAATTAGAAATTTGAAGCCCTGAAACAGGTATGCGGTCAGGTGTTATGCGGTCCGCATACCTGTCGCATAAGTGGCCTTCAGCTGGTCAAAATAAGAAGCAGACTGCCCAGGTATGTGATCACTATGAGGTCTGTATACCTGTTATGCGATCGCATAGTGCGTCGCATAACTCCCTCCGCAAAAATCAAGGTGCAAGAATGCGACAACTATGCGGCCTACATTCATGAAATGCGATCGCATTCTAGGCCGCATAGCTATCCTCAAAATGGACAGCAAATTGTCCAAGTATGTGACCACTATGTGGTCCGCATACCTGATCTGCGATCGCATAGTGGACCGCAGACCCACACAATTCTGGAAAATTTTATCTTTTAAGCCCTGGGGTGCTTTTTACTCCACAATGGTTTGTTTTTAATAATTTCTACAGTTATAACCACATGGGGAACCATTCGGGCATTGTTTTTAGACTTGAAATTTTACGGGTCTTTACAGCGTGGAAGTCACGGTTGTGGATTTTTGGGTGCTCCAGAGGGAGTACAGTGGTTGACAAGCTTCTAGACTATATGGTTCGTACCAAGGTTTATCTGTATAGAACTCTACTTTTGGGATCATTGTGCATCAATAGAGATGAGAGTTACCCCAAAAGAATGATGAAAAAGTATATGAATAAAGGGGGTAGCTCAGCAGTGTTGAGTTAACATAGTAAAAGAAGAAATTGGCCACCGGTGTTTGTGACAAGCCTACGAAGAGGATGACGAGCCAATGCAGCATCAATTACTTGACTCAGTTCTCATAAATTCTTTTGAAAGATTTTCTTCTCGAACTCTCCATAATATGTGGCGCATAGGGTTTGAACGGTTGCGTCAGGTCACCATGACGGTTTCAGGATATGCCATCAGGTTTGATAAGTTAGCCTGTCATACTCCTACTTCAGTTCATATAGCCAGAGGGCGAGTCCCCAGACTCATTAAAGGACTCAATTATAATTGTAAAAATTTTGTGCGACTCAGCGAAAGATAATACTTTATTTTGGCTAGTGGTATGAACTATTCTAGATTTGGGAGAGTAATAATTCATCAGTGCACTCAGGCTACGTGCCCCACTGCATTTACAACTCAACTACATGACCAGCTAGGGAAAAAGGGGTCGGAATGTCGACAGTGGAGGTTAGATTCCTAGAGGTGGAGACCCATCCTGATGATATATTTTCTATGGTATGGCTGAGGTCGTTACATTAAATGGTGTCATTACAAGAACAATCTCTAATTAGTATAAAGTGATGATTTCCTGACCTTAATACGGTTATGCATAACTTATAAAATTCTTCCAATATGCTCTACTCTCGGGTGAGCTTCGTAACTCAAAAATCTACTTATGTGAATACTTGTATTGAGAGATTCTATGGATATAGTTGCGTCTATCATTACGTGTTGTAATTTTTTTTAATGGAAAATATTTGAAGGAAGGAAATGGAATGTTTCGATTGGAACGATACGCATGTTGCTTGTGATTCAGAATTGAGGACGAGATCCTCGCATTTTAATATGATTTGACATATTTAAATCGGGCTACGAGCCGCGGTGGAAGTTATGTAAGGACGAGGTCCTGGTGACGGAAATTCTTGTGTTTAAATTTTCCGTTGTGAATTAAAATATTGTTATAGTACTGGTAGGGAGTCATGCTTGTTAGGCTGGTTCAATAATTTATGTATAAAAAATAATGATAATAATCTTAATAAATGAATAAATAATGATAAAGTAATACTGATAATAATTAAATTAATTAATTAATTAACTGTGCATAGTTTACCAAATCCGTGTTATAATTATTGAGCTTTGACTTACGAGGTATGTGTCGCCCGTGTGGCCTTAAATGAGACATGTTAAGTCGGGTATATAATTATGGGGTCTTCATGAATCGCATCTCGTTATCAGGATTGTGAAGGTTTGAAAGGAGATTATTGCTAACGTGAAGCTGTTTGATAATTCTGTAATTGGCTATGAACAACCATTAAGAAATTAGACGCAGTGAGTACAGGCAGCCTTGCGTATATTCCAGTTGGTGAGAGACCTTTAGCTTCATACAATCAGACGTTGGCTAATCAGTTCGTGAGGTTGGATATTTCCCCCAGTATTCTAGCGTGACAGTCGATCGGTCTTCCCTATTTGAGCGTATTCGGGAGCGACAGGATGATGACCCACATTTGGCGGCCCTTAGGGACACAGTTCGGCACGGTGATGCCAAGAAGGTTACAGTTGGAGATGATGGTGTTTTGAGGATGCAGGGTCGGTTATGTTTGCCATTTCAGGTAATTTTCTATGTCCGTTCGAGGGCGAACGTTTGTTTTAGAGGTGGAGATTGTGATGACCTAAGGGGTCATTCTGTGAAATTAGACTCCGTTCTAGGCTTAATAGTCCTAAAAAGTTTAATTTTAAATACCTCAATTTACGTGCGCAGTTCGAGCGTGAAACCGGAAATCTTTTATGTGAAAATATGAGAATAGTAATTTCTAGAGTTAAAATTTTATTAAAATTGACTTTGGTCAACATTTTGAGTAAATGGACCCGGATCTGTGTTCCGACTGTCCCGGGAGGTCCGCAGTAAAATATGGGACTCGGGAATATGCCCAAAAATAAATTCCAACGTCCCAAGCCTTAGAAATCAATTTTTGAAAGAAATTGTGTTGTTGAAATATTAATGAAATAAAGAAAGAAATTTATGTTTGAAACCGTTGGTATCGGGCCCGTATTGTGGTTCCGGAGCTCGATACAGGTTTCTTATGATATTTAGGCCTTTCCTGTGAACTTTGGTGAAAAACAGAGTTCGTTTGACGTGATTCGGACATCCGATTGATAAATAGTGAACTTTAACTGTTCTTGAGAAAAATAATGAGTTTTGAGGTTTAATTCATAGTTTTACATGTTATTTTGATGATTTGATCGCACGAGCAAGTCCGTATGATGCTTTTAGACTTACGTGCATTTTTGGTTTAGAGCCCCGAGGACTCGGGTGAGTTTCAAATAGGTTTGGATTGTGTTGCGCTTGTTCTTTCTTATGCTTCGACGTCCTTTCTTCAAGCATAAATGATATCATATTGAACAAATGAGCTCCGACTTCTATTTTGAATGAATTGTTAGATCTGTATCGTAATTATGGACCCATAGCAAAAAGAATCATCGAATTTGGATATCGTATGAGGATTTTATGGTCATTTTACTAAGGTTGCCAGATTTTTCACGTTAATTACGAAATTACCGCTGACGGCGTATTAAAAATCTGCACTATTTGCAAATATTAAAACCTACATATATTTTCTATTATAAGGTCAAATTGAGTGATTCAAAAGCCTAAATTGACTAGAATTTCACAAGAGTCCAATGGAGACATAAAAATCGAGTTTCTGGGTCATTTGGTACGAGAAACGAGGCAGAATAGCTGGCAGAAAAATATACATAAAACGGACAGACTTCTTCTTATTCAAATTTTCGAACCCCACAGCCCTAGGAACGAATTTCTTTACCAAATATCACCCCCAAGTCATAGGTAATCAATTCTAAACATTACTCTTTCAATTACTCATTGTTTTTCATCACTTTTAAATCAAAAACTAAGAATTTTTATGGTAAAAATTGAGGGTTTGGGTAGAATTAGGAAATTTTGTAAAAAACAAATCTTTGCCACAAATTGAGGTTGGATTTCGAAACTAATTGTAAATTTGGGTTCGTGGGTGAATGGGTAAACGTAATTTGGTCCGAACTCCGAGCTTAGACCAAGGCCCGGGGTTGGGTTTTTACTTTTTTTTAAAAAAACTTACGAAAAATTATAATTGTCAGTAAAGTTAGTTCATTTAGCATTATTTAATTATATTAAGTTAATTATGGTTAGATTCGAGTGTTGGAGGTGAATTCAAAGGGAAAAGCTATAATTGAGCAGTGAGAGGCATGCGAATTTGAGGTAAGTGTTTGGTCTAACTTTGACTTGAGGGAATAGGAGTCCCCACTTGTTTGCTATTAAATGCATGTGTGTGGTGTATAGGTGAGGTGACGAGTATCTATACACCACCAAATGGTATGTTAAACATGATCCCTTCCCCGTTCCCAAATTAATTAATTCCTGGCTTAATTGTTCTATTTTCATTATTGTTTCTACGATTACTTGGCCTTATTCTGTTGCTGTTAAATATTGTTGTGGCTATTTTGGAAAGAGTATTGGTTGCTTATTTTGTTCCCTTGTGGTACAAAACGGTTGACTAGTTTGGCATTGTTTCTACGAGGCACATATATATTTATGTTCCCGTTGCTTTCATTTTTGATAATATTGAGGAAGTTATGAGAATTGCAGTTTAACTGTCTTAGGACTGTTGAGGTTTACATGGCTATTTTATTTCAATCGATTATTGCCAATTGTTGTTGAAAGTGTGTTAAAAGTGTTGGATGTTCTCTTGATTCTATCATAGTACATAAAGATTGAGTTGGTTGACAGCGTTACGGTGTTTACATATATTCTGGTTGGTTTTATTGTAAAATGATATTGGTTGAAGCTTACGAGCTATATTGTTTTCTCTATGAAATTGTTAAAATAAAGGTGTTGTGAAAGGCTTGGCCTGAACTGTGAAAGTTTTTTGATGAATAAACAAAATTGACTGTGATAAGGGGGTTGTGATAAGGGGGCTGTGATAAGGGTGGATAATTGATTGTGATACGGGTGAACAAATTGATTGTGATATTGTGAATAGGAGGGATCGGGTTGCACGCCGCAACAAGACAATGATAAGGGAGAATATGCATGTTTTACTGTTCATAAATTAAAGGTTGGAACACTCATTGTTTTATTGTCATTATTTCATATTCTGATTTTACTGTTATTTAAAGTGAAACTTGTTCTATTTACAATTGTCGAGAGATAAATATTGTGAAAGGCTTTGACTTGAATTGTGAAATTATGAATAAATTGATATGATATGTCTGGTGGGAGCGGGTTGCACGTCGCAACAAGGAGTGATAAGGGTGGACATGTGGGATTGGGTTGCACGCCGCAACAGGAGTAATAAGGGTGATATATTTAGGGAGGAGCAATAAGGGCGGACAGGTAGGAGCGGGTTGTACGCTGCAACAAGGAGCGATAAGGGAGGACATTTATATTTTTACTGATTTTCAAAGAAAAACGAAGATTTGAAAACTTACTATTTTATATTACTATTTTTCATATTTTGGCACTACTTTTATTTAAAGTTAAAGTTTGAAAACTTAGAAATTATTTGAGAGTTGGTTATAGCTGAGGCCTGGAAAAGGTGGCTGAGTTATTTCATTGTTGTTGCAGTACTTAATTATTTGTTTAGATTTCCTTCTTGCTTTATATTTATTGTGTCAGTTATATTTATATTGTTCGTGTTGAATTATTTTATTGTTTTATTGTATATATTATTGTCACAGGTTATATGTTGTTAATGCCCGCCGTAGCCTCGTCACTACTTCGTTGACGTTAGGCTCGGCACTTACTCAGTACATGGGGTCGGTTGTACTGATACTACACTCTGCACTCTTTTGTGTAGATTCAGGTACTAGCCAGCAATAGATATTTTTAGAGCAGCCATCTATTTATTCGGAGACACGAGGTATATCTTCCAGCATTCGCAGATCCTGATAATCTTCTCCTTTTAACGACCCGACCGGTCGTTTCGAGCTCTAGCGCGTTGTTCAGCAGTTTGAGGCCATGAGCAGCTCCATTTCAGGTATTATGACTTGTCGGCGTCGTCGGAATCGAGTTTTGAGTAAACGACCTCAAAATCAGGATTTGAAGGTTCTTGCAGGTTCGTATGATGATTTAGGACTTGGGCGTATGTCCGGGTCGGGTTTTGGATAACCCGAGAGCATTTTGGCATATATTGTGGAAGTCAGCATTTTGAAGAAAATGTCCTAAGTTTGGCTTGAAGCGCACTTCTGTGATATTGATGTCTATTTGGGATTCTGAGCCTAGGAATAGATTCGTATGGTGATTCTGGAGTTATGAGCGCGATCGGAAGTGAATTCGGATGCCCGTAGGTCATTTTGAAGTAATTTGGCAAACGATAGAAATTTGAAGGTTTTTGAGAAATCCGACCGGAAGTGGAAATTTTGATATCGGGGTCGGAATGTAATTTCGGAAGTTGTAACAGGTCGTTAATTTCGAATATAACTTGTGTGCAAAATTTGGGTTCAATCGGACGTGATTTGATAGGTTTCGGCATCAGATGTAGAAGTTGAAAATTTCAAAGTTCATAAAGTTTGAGTTTGAGTGTGATTCGTGATTTCGGCGTTGTTTGATGTGATTTGAGGCCTCGAGTAAGTCAGTGGAATATTATGGGACTGAGTCATGTGATTGGACGGGGTCCCGGGGTACTCGGGTGGTTTCGGGTGGTTAACGGATCAAATTTGAAGTTGGAAGAGGAGCTGGAGTTGTTGATGTCTGGTGTGACTGCACCTGCGAGGATTTGGCCGCAGGTGCGAGAGTGGGCTGCAGGTGCGATCGAATTTCCGCACCTGTGAAGGCGTAGATGCGGGCATTGGGTCGCAGGTGCGGATCCGGCTGGAGGAGAAGGAAGCCGCATGTGCGGGCTCTTGGTCGCACCTGCGGAAGCGCAGGTGCGAAGATCGTATCGCAGGTGCGAAAAATGGCCTGGGCAGAATGTTTTAAAACCGATATTCGTTGGCCATTTCCTTCATATTTCATATGGTATAGGAGATTTTGAGGAGCTTCAAGAGTAGGTTTTCGTCAATGATCACAAGGTAAGTTATTTCCACTCATCCCAAGTTAAATACAAGGTTTATGCATGAAATTATACATGAGAATTTGTAGGAAAATTGGGAAAATCTTGAAGAAAACCTAAAATATTTTGGATTTTAACCACGAAATTGAGCTTGAAATTTAGAGTAAATTATATATTTGAACTAGTAAAGCTATGGGTATAATATATCTTCGAGAAATTTCGGATTCCGTGCACGTGGGCCCGAGGGCATTTTGGTCAATTCACTGAGCGGGGTTGGAAAATTATATAATTTGGAATTGTTACAAATATTATAGCATATTTTCATTGGTGTGTCGTTGTTTGGATAGTTTTGGGGCGTCGTGCATCCATTGGAGTCGTCGGGAGAGCTTGGAAGCCGGTTATGAAATTTCGGAGCGAGGTAAGTCTCCTTTCTAACTTCGTGAGGGGGAATTTTCCCCCTAGGTGAACTAATTAAGTATGTGCTACTATCTGCGGGGGCTACGTTCTGCGAGCGGAGTGTTATTTCCCCACTCTCATGGGAGCGGGTCGTACGCCACGACGAGATTGAAATAAATATTATGGTTCGGGCCGTTCGACCCTCGGAAGTGCACAAAGATGATTATCATGATGGCTAAGGCTAGTTGTCCTTATCCCGTATGCGCATGCTAAATTGTTAAATATTTTTCCTGGATTTTGAGTTGATAAGATATTTGGGAGGAAAATAAAGAAGTAATTTTTTACTTAAGGTATTTGGGGGAAAACAAAGAAGAATTGTTTATTTAAAATATTTGGGGGGAAATGAGGAAGTAGTAACTGTTTATTTACTTCCAGTATTTACTTGGATTTCAGTGCCTTATATATTTGCTGCTTTACTACCTTTACATGCCTACCGTTTTCATCATATTCCGTTAAATTAATTTTTTGGACCTTAGTGAGTGTCTAATTCGACCTCTCGTCACTACCTCTCTGAGGTTAGGCGGGCGACTTACTGAGTACACGTTGTTTTTGTACTCATGCTACACTTGTTGTGCATTCTTATTGCATAGGTACTCTCATAGCAGCGTGGCTAGTTGGAGACTTAGGCGAGCTGCATCATCCGGAGGCGACCCGCAGCTGACAGAGTCTCCCTCATATTGTATTTACTTCCAGTTTAAATTCCTCGTCCAATTTGTATTTTGGACGAGCTTGTAGTGTTTGTGAAATTCTTAGAATTTACTCATGTACTTGTGACACCGGGTTCTGGGATGTGTTGGGATATATTTTCTAAAATGAGATATTTAAACCATTGTATTTACTTAACGGAGTTTATTTAGTTATTATGTAATAAAGTGAAAGGTAATGTTTTTTCATAAATGATAAAACAGGAAAATTTAACTTAACTATTTAATGATTGGTATTCCTGACAATGATGTCCGGCGCCATCACGACCTTATGGATTTTGGGTCGTGACAGCATGGTATCAGATCGCTAGGTTCCCTTAGGTCTCACGAGTCATGAGAAAGTCTAGTAGAGTCTTGCGGATCGGTACGGAGACATATGTACTTATCCTCGAGAGGATACAGGGCTGTTAGGAGTACTTCCCTTCTTGATTCCTCATTGTGCAATTCGATTCCTTTGAGGCTTATGCCTATGTTTCTTCCTACTCAATCTTATACGTCGTGAAGCGCTTGCTATGAATCGAGGATTTGAGGAATTGAAATGGTGCTACGGATATGATGCGAGATGTTTTCAATGTGTAATTTGTTGGGGGATGTTGTTATGGCCCTGCAGAAGGATAATATGTTGTTTCAGCTCAGTAGTTGTGTTTCTGAGAGCCTTAAGGCTATGCTCAGGTAGTGATGATTCTTACGATTGGTTATCGCGCAATGTCGATATGATGATAGAACGTTTGCCCACATGTTGAGTCCTGATGAATGGTTTGAAGGGAGGTCTTCTCGGAGTGTGATTCCGAGATTTCGGTATTTTAGTTCCGGCAGAGGAAAGGCATTTGGATTATGAATGGTCCGGTTGGGGTTGAGAAAGTAGTAAGACTTGGCGTTTTTAAGTAAGGTGGGGTATTCACCTATGATGTGTTATCGTCGTCATTGATCAAATGGAATGTGTTAAGTCTGTCGGTGTTGTGCTTTCTTCGGTTGCATTGGGTCAGAGTGTTGTGAAGTATCATTGAAGAAGCGGTTGTTAGAGATTGTGGTGCGTGGTGGTTCAGGATTGAATAGTTATTTCTAATGAAGGCAGCTCGAGAAAGATGATCTTCGGAGAGTTTGAAGTCGCGGTGATCTACTGGTGTAAGAGCTGTAGAGAATGATATTGAATTGGACAGCATACGACGAAAGAAGGCATGTGAGAAGTGTTAGGCGGTGGTTCCCTTTTCTAAGAGGCCAGGTGTAAGGAACGGAAATCAGGAAGTTGTTTAAAGGAATGAGATTAACAAGGGGGAGAGTGGCAGCGTAGCACAGGAGTTCAGTGGTAAGATAGCTGCCTACCTTGAGGGAAGGTTTGAGAGTTTTTGTGGATGCTGATTGGGTCTACGAGCTTAAGTTGAAATGTGGGTTATTTCGGCGGAAGGTTGGATGCAGCAGAGAGGAGTTGTTGATATGAAGAAGGATGCAGTATAGCTTGGGATTAGAAGATATTGTCGCGCATTTAATGGATGTCCATGAGGAGCGGACAGACTAGTAAAGTTGGTAAATGAAGCAAGGCGTAGGATGGGGTATTGATGTCGCAGAGAGTGTGCATTTCAGTATCGTTGGAAGGTGTCCGTTGGTGATTTCCACGGGTGGGTTATCACTGGTGAATAGGTTAGTAGTGGCATGGTTGGCAAGTTTATGCGAAGGATTCTAGTGGTTATTCGGTAGGAGGCAGAATGTGTGAATGATGCTAGAGAATTTGAGTATTTAGGGAGTGCTGACAAGAGAATTTGGATGAATTGGACGGATTGGTTGAGCGAGATCATGTTAAAAAAGGAGAAAGGATCTCAGACGGGTCTAGAATAATGCAAGGAGTAGCTTCGGGCTAAGTGGGGGAGTCCCACCACCTGCAGTTGGGTCGTAGAATTGTGTTATCATGGGGTTGCGGATTGTTGCCGTGTTGGCAAGTTATTGCAGCTAAGGGAAAGGAGTAAAATGGTGATTGTGAGTGGGATTTGATGAATGTGTGCAAAAGTTGGCCCTGTCGGACTAGGGATAGGCTTTGAAAGATTCAGAATTTATGCTTAAGGCATAGGCGAGTTGTCAGGGTAGTGACTCAGTCACGTGTTTCATTGTAAAGGGTGTTCATGTGCTATAAGAGCCTTGGAGTTGCTTGTATTCGGGACCAGTCAGAGTGGGTGACTCTTAATAGTGGTCCTAGTGAATTCAAAAGTTAAGAATGCGGCGTTTAAGGGTTAAAGGCAGTCGTATGATTAAGAATTGAGCTTTTGCAGCATAATTTCTGAGAAGGGGAAAATGGTCAGTGTGCTCTATGTTATTTTCAGCGTGAAGGATAGTATTGGGGGAGTAAGAGGATTAAACTCCGGATTTGAAGAAAGATTATCAGGAGGGTATGAGACGGGTTGCGGGATTAGGCAGCGTGGTCTCGTGAATCAAGGTCACTCAGGATGAGTGAAGGTTGAGTTGCTATGAGTTGAAGGAAGTTAATATTATTCCTGAGGCAATTAAAGATGATTAAAAGAAGATAGATTGATTTGCCATGGTTGAAATGGCACATTTACGGAAGTGATCAGTTCCTTCGATGTAATTATATTATGCATGTGGTTTGGGCTGGTATGTGCAGGGCTTGTCGGCCGTCGTAATAGATTTCTTGTGGGAGCATTCGAGTGCTAGGTCTTGTCAGGTATAGGCGGATTCCGGAAGGTTTATGGTGGTTCAGATAACTAACTAAGGATTTGTGTGTTGGGCGATTGTGAAAATTCCCTCGAGTATTGTTATTGTTCTCTTGAATTAAGGTAAGTAACAGGTTTCTATATGATGAAGTGTTCACCCTATTAGTGGTTCAGAGGTTATGATGGAATTCTTGCGCAATCTCATATTGGCATGTTAGGTACGGTAAGCAGTATGTAACTGGGAGTAGGAATCGAGGTTGCGGTTCGGTGTTAGCAAGGATGTCATGAGCTTGGATGAGCAAGAAAAAGTGATTTGAAAGTTCAGGGTAAGCAGGTGATGACTTTAGCGCCATCTGAGATCGGTGTTTGATGAAAGGGGCTTTGTATCCTGGTTATGGGATTCTTGATTTTCTTTGCAGCATTAGTGTGGTCGGTGCTATGGATGTGCAGACTGGTTACCTCGTATGGAAGGTCGTGGGAGCGTGACCACGGGATGATCGTATGAGTGTGACATGTAGTCACTTAATAGATTGAAGATTTGGACCAAGTAGAAGGAAGTGCAATATTGCTTGTTTGAAAATTTATGCCAGGAAGGCGTTCGGTTCAGTTGGTTGTGGATTGTGGGATGTTGTCCCGGCTATGATGGTTGTTCTTGCGTATTATGAGAGGAAGTGGGTTAATATGGACCCAGGTAAGACTATCGGCCTAGTTTGGTGCGAGCAAGGTAGACTCAATGTTTGTGGATGGACTTAAATATGATTATGGGCTTCATGTGAGGCAGATATGTTCATTTGAGTATATAGCTCCTCAAGGAGGGGTGTTGGGATATCAAGTGTTGTCCTGTCTTCGTCAAATTCAGGTAATATTATGATTTTGTCGTGTGAGTTGTGAAACGGCTTGATAATTTCTTATGTATTGAGGTCCCGCGTAGTGGTAATGTTATGTGAGCAGGATAGCTCTTGAGAACCAGAGTGTGTGTGTGTGTGTGTGTGTGTATATATATATCGCACCTTAGTCGTGCTTGAGTTTTGTAGCAAATGACCTTAGCAGTCTCCCCAGGATGGTATTATGCACTTAGCGTGCTTGTGACCAATATTCAGTAAGTTGTAATAGTGAGAAATTCAGCTTCCGTGTATATTCCCTTATGTGAATTTTATGATGGGATCGGGTGTCACGCCACCACGGGTATGTTATTTTGATCGGGTTGCACGTTGCAACAGTGTGATGATGATTAAGGTTCCTATATTTATTTTTCTTATGTTTTACTTCCTATTTTCTGAGAAAGTTCATATCAGTTGTGTGAGTCGAGTAGTCCCTTCCTGATTCATTTCTTTATGTATCATGTTCGAGTTATGGCCTATTGTCGCGTGGTGGTATCATGTGAGACCGTTGGTCATGTTTGGGGTGATTTGTTGTCTGAGCAAATCATACTGGGTGAGACGAGATTATTGGATTAGGGATCAAGTGCGATAAGATTATGTGAAATACATTAAGGGACAGTTACCCTTATTGGTTTGTAATAAGGTGATGATTCTAGTCAAGAGGAGATATTCAAGGATTTATTAACTCGGCAGTTGATTATGAGTTTCTACACACTTTCTCCATTGTGGTGGTATCGCCAGCATTATAGCAAGATGTATTTAAATATCATGAGGTGCATTGGGAGCATCAGATTCGTGAAATTTTGGCTATTAAGGTCCAAGGAATGTCATGGTGGCTAAATGATGAATTATGCGGTGCATGGTGCTGATTCAGCAAAGGTATGCAGCCATGTTCTGGTATGTCGTGGGGTAGTTGATACGGTGTTTATATATTGGAACCAGGCGTGGCAAAAAATTTCAGGTGTTGGAACTGGATTCTGAGGTTATTATATGGATAAAAGAAGAAATCTTCAGATTTGATCAAGCTAACGTACTCAACTGGGTTTTGGTAGCACGGGCAGGTGCTCGAAGTGTTAAACAGTGATTTCTGATAACTCCAGAGCAGTTCTTAGCACGTTCGAGGACGATAGTCTGTTTAAGTGGGGGAGAATGTAACGACCCGACCAAATGTTTCGAGCTCTAGCGCGTCGTTCAGCAGTTTGAGGTCATGAGCAGCTCTGTTTTAGGTATTATGACTTGTAGGCGTGGTCGGAATCGAGTTTCGGAAAGTTTAGAGTCAAATTGAAAAGAAAATTCTCATTTCAGAAGCCTTAAATTGGAGAAATTGACCAAGATTGGAATTTTGAGTAAGCGACCTCAGAATCAAGATTTGAAGGTTCCTGCAGGTTCGTATGATGATTTTGGACTTGGGCGTATGTCCGGATCGGGTTTGGATAACCCGGGAGTGTTTCGGCGTATATTGTGGAAGTCAGCATTTTGAAGAAAATTTCCTAAGTTTGCTTGTAGTGCATTTTTGTGATATTGATGTCCGTTTGGGATTCCGAGCCTGTGAGTAGCTCCGTATGGTTATTTTGGAGTTGGGAGCGCGATCGGAAGTGAATTCGGATCCCCGTAGGTCATTTTGAAGTCATTTGGCAAAAGATAGAAATTTGAAGGTTTTATAGAAATTCGACCGGAAGTGGAAATTTTGATATCGGGGTTGGAATGCGATTCCGGAAGTTGAAGCAGGTTCGTAATGTCGAATATGACTTGCGTGCAAAATTTGGGGTCAATCGGACGTGATTTGATAGGTTTCGGCATCGGATGTAGAAGTTGGAAATTTCAAAGTTCATAAACTTTGAGTTTGAGTGCGATTCGTGATTTCGGCGTTGTTTGATGTGATTTGAGGCCTCGAGCAAGTCCGTGGGATGTTATGGGACTGAGTCGTATGATTGGACGGGGTCCCGGGGGCCTCAGGTGGATTCCAGGTGGTTAACGGATCAAATTTGAAGTGGGAAGAGGAGCTGGAGCTGCTGATGTCTGGTGTGACCGCACCTGCGAGGATTTGGCCGCAGGTGCGGCCTTGGCGCCGCAGGTGAGAGAGTGGGATGGCTTGGCTGGGATCGCAG
Organism: Nicotiana knightiana; assembly: GCA_005239525.1. Taxonomy (NCBI): domain Eukaryota; kingdom Viridiplantae; phylum Streptophyta; class Magnoliopsida; order Solanales; family Solanaceae; genus Nicotiana; species Nicotiana knightiana. Next base: position 3,000 of record MDKJ01102763.1, on the reverse strand, counting down.
GTGCGATGGAATTTCCGCACCCGCGAAGGTGCAAATGCGGGCATTGGGTCGCAGGTGTGAATCCGGATGGAGGAGAAGGAAGCCGCAGGTGCGGGCTCTTGGGCGCACCTGCGGAAGCGCAGGTGCGAAGATCGTATCGCAAGTGCGGAAAATGGCCTGGGCAGAATGTTTTAAAACCGAGATTTGTTGGCCATTAACTTCATATTTCATATGGCATGGACGATTTTGAGGAGGTTCAAGAGTGGGTTTTAGTCAATGATCACAAGGTAAGTTATTTCCACTCATCTCAAGTTAAATACAAGGTTTATTCATGGAATTATACATGAGACTTTGTAGGAAAATTGGGAAAATCTTGAAGAAAACCTAAAAATTTGTATTTGGATTTTAACCACGAATTTGAGCTTGGAATTTAGAGTAAATTGTATATTTGAACTAGTAAAGCTATGGGTAGAATATATCTTCGAGAAATTTCGAATTCCGGGCACGTGGGCCCGAGGGCATTTTGGTCAATTCGATGAGCGGGGTTGGAAAATTATATAATTTGGAATTGTTGCGAATATTAGAGTATATTTTCATTGGTGTGTCGTTGTTTGGATAATTTTGGGGCGTCGTGCATCCATTGGAATCGTCGGGAGGGCTTGGAAGCTGGTTATGTAATTTCGGAGCGAGGTAAGTCTCCTTTCTAACTTCGTGAGGGGGAATTTTCCCCCTAGGTGAATTAATTAAATATGTGCTACTATCTGCGGGGGCTACGTACGCACGAGGTGGCGGGAGCCTGTGCGTAGCTATTATTATGCCATGTCCGGGTAGTCTAGGACCCACTAGCATGCCTTATTTGTTGTACCTGTGATCTTTCCTGTAATACTAGACTGCTAATATAATCGAAAATCGTAATTGAATATCTAAAGAAGACTAGAGTTCATTTTCTTAATCATCTAGAAATAGAATTGATTTCCTCCGTGGATAATTGTATTCCGGATAAGGTTATATTATTGAATATTATTAAACTTGGCAAATGAATTTCGAGAAAAGATTTAAATACTAATTTTTTTGACTTTTAAAAGAGAAATTTGTCATTTACTTGAGTATTTTTTTTCCCGATGTAGTTGGGGTAGACTAATGATTGTGCATGACTGCATGTGACCGCTTCGCAATTTACATTCCGCGAGCAGAGTGTTATTTCCCCCACTCTCATGAGAGCGAGCCGTACGCCACGGCGAGATTGAAAGAAATATTATGGTTCGGGTCGTTCCACCCTCGGCAGTGCACAGAGATGATTATCATGATGGCTCAGGCCGTTGTTCCTTATCCCGTATGCGCATGCTAAATTGTTAAATGTTTTTCCTGGATTTTGAGTTGATAAGATATTTGGGAGGAAAATAAAGAAGTAATTGTTTACTTAAGGTATTTGGGGGGAAACAAAGAAGAATTGTTTATTTAAAATATTTGGGGGAAAATGAGGAAGTAGTAACTGTTTATTTACTTCCAGTATTTACTTGGATTTCAGTGCCTTATATATTTGCTGTTTTACTACCTTTACATGCCTACCGTTTTCATCATATTCCGTTAAATTAATTTGTTGGGCCTTAGTGAGTTTCTAATTCGACCTCTCGTCACTACCTCTCTGAGGTTACGCGGGCGACTTACTGAGTAAACGTTGTTTTCGTACTCATGCTACACTTGCTGTACATTTTTGTTGCACAGGTACTCTCATAGCGGCGTGGCTGGTTGGAAACTTAGGTGGGCTGCATCATCCGGAGGCGATCCGCAGCTGACAGAGTCTCCCTCATATTGTATTTACTTCCAGTTTAAATTCCTCATCCAATTTTTATTTCGGACAAGCTTGTAGTATTTGTGAAATTCTTAGAATTTACTCATGTACTTGTGACACCGGGTTCTGGGATGTGTTGGGATATATTTGCTAAAATGGGATATTTAAACCATTGTATTTACTTAACGGAGTTTATTTAGTTATTATGTAATAAACTGAAAGGTAATGTTTTTAATAAATTTTAAAACATGAAAATTTAACTTAACTATTTAATGATTGGCTTGCCTGACAATGATATCCGGCACCATCACGACCTTATAAATTTTGGGTCGTGACACTCCTATTTTATATACGTTGTTTTATAATATTCAAAACAGTTATACTATTTCTTTCAGCCCAATATTTGTAGTATTCTTTAGTAGTTCGTGAATTGTGACACCATACTCTGGGGTAGTTCTGGATTCATTTATATGATTAGTTTCGTGGATCGGTTTAATTAATTAATTTTTTATTTCTCTTTATTATATTGTGAATCATTCATTAAAATCCAATAGACTTATGTTTACTTTAGATTATTTTATTATGTCTAAATGGATAAATAATGGAAAGTAGTTAATCGAATTCTAACATTGGCCATCCTAGCAAGTGTGGTATTAGGATCCATCACGATCCCTAAGGTTGGGAATTTGGATCGTGAAATTTGGCTTGGCATTTATATTTCATTTATTAAGTACAAGTTAGCATGTGTTTATGTCCTTGCTAAACTACACTTTGTTGTTGAAGTAATTTAGTTTCTGTCAGAGTATATTTAGTTATTAAATAATCCAGTACCATGCCATAATACATTTAATTCATTAAAGTGTTTTACTTTTGTTGAACTGTTGTGCTTAAGATTTTGGTTGGTTATTGTGGTACCTCCTTGCCGGAGCGTGAATAATTAATTTATGAGTTGTGTATGGTGCCTATGAATGGCCTGTTTTTCGGTATATTAGGTTGTTGTTGGTGTAGTTGTGATATTAGTGACGGAGATTTTTTTTATGAATAGTCCAATTTACAAGGAAGACTCTGCTGAAATTTTTGAAAATTTAGGGAGTTAGCCAAAATTTTGAGTCCCTTGGGAAAGTGAGTAATGCTAAAAAAAACTTAAGAAGTTCAAGGGCTTAAGGAATAATTGTTAGCTTAATAATAAAGCCCTAGAAACATTCGAGGACGAATATTTTTAAGGAGGA